>PVJC01038258.1:6731-16935 GCA_004026665.1 Murina feae | reverse complement strand
CAACTGCCCCCCCTGCTGGCCTGCTTGCCCCCAACTGCTCCCGCCCCCGCTGCTCTGTTCACTCCCAACTGACCCCCACTGCCAGTGTGTTCTCCCTCAACTGCCCTGCCTGATCCCTGGCCTGATCATCCCCAACTGCCCTACCCACCTCACCTGATTGCCCCTAACTGCCCCTGCCTTGGCCCTGCTACCATGGCTTTGTCCGGAAGGATGTCCAGAAGGTCACCTGGTCTAATTAGCATATTACCCTTTTATTAGTATATTAGGGGCCCGGTGCACAAACATTTGTATACTCGGGAGGTCCCTCAGCTTGACCTGTGCCCTCTCGCAGTCTGGGACCCCTCTGGAGATGTCCACCTGCTGGTGTGCCTGGTCAGCCTGGGTGAGGGGCTGATGGCTGTTTGCAGGCTGGCCAAGCCCCCTAGTATGGACCCTGACCCCATTGGGATGTGGCCAGCCTGGGTGATGGGCTGAGGGCTGTTTTCAGGCTGCCCATAGTCCCTTCAGGTTTTGAGTCCCTACTGGGGTACCTGGCCAGCCTGGGTGAGGGGCTGATGGCTGTTTGCAGGCTGGCCAAGCCCCCCAGTGTGGATCCTCACCCCATTGGGGTGTGGCCAGCCTGGGTGCAGGCCTGAGGTCTGTTTTCAGGTTGCCCACAGTCCCTTCAGGTTTTGGGTCCCTACTGGGGTACCTGGGCAAGGGGCTGATGGCTGTTTGTAGGCCGGCCAAGCCCCCTAGTGGGGTCCCTCACCCTTGGGGTGTGGCCAGCATGGGTGATGGTCTGAGGGCTGTTTTCAGGCTTTCAGGCTGCCCACAGCTCCTATTGACGCAACGTCTCAGCAAGGCTGGCTGGAAGCAGGTTTCTGGCTGGGGTTTATTTATCTTCTATAATTGATACACTGTTCCTTTAAGCCGAGGCCTAGGCAGGTAACGCAGCCTTCTGTTGGCTTCAACTCCGAGGCTTCTATAATTGAGATAATGTTGCAAATATGTTGTTGCCTGGAGCCAAGAGAAGCCCAGGCGGCCGGCAAACAGTTTTACTCCTGCTGCAACGGAAGCTGCCTGTTTACTCAGCTCTGTGAGTGCCAGCCTCCATCTTGGCTGGGTTAATTTGCATACAGTCGCTGATTGGCTGGTGGGCATGGGTTAGGCATCCCGAAGAAATGGTCAATTTCAATATTACGCTTTTATTAGATTAGATATTGTATACTCTAGAGCAGGGGTAGGAACCTTTTTCTGCCAAGGACTATTTGGATATTTATAACATTATTTGAGGGCCATACAAAATTATCAACTTAAAAATTAGCTTGCTATATTTGATCAAACATTTAATTAACTCACCCTTAATGCCTCAGTAGGGCCAGACCAAATGATTTTGTGGGCCTTGTATGGCCTTTGGGCTGGGGTTTCCCACCTCTGCTCTAAAGCAAAGATTTTCAATGGCGAATTATAATAAGTTGGTGAATATGGGGTTGTTTAAAGCACAGACACCTGTTTCCCATCTCCAGATAATCTGATTTGGAGGGTACAGAGTGAGGCCATGAATCTGCAGTGAGAATTGCTCTGAGACTCTGAGATTGCCTTAGAGAGCCATCCTGAAAAACACACTTTACCAGAAAAAGAAACTAAAGATGTATTTACTTACAAAACAGAATGCTTTAGTAGCTTAAGATGGCCTCTTGTCCCTTCTCTTTCAGTTGGGGTATTTGTATACAATACAGTTAGGCAGAGTTTTCCCAGTAAGGTATTCCCAAACAGTGTAATATAAGTATGCATTTCAAGCTTCCATAAATAGGACTTACTTATTGTTTTTTAATTATCTATATCTCAAATTTAATATATTAAGATTATAAAAAACAACAAAGTAAAGCATAGTTACAACCAAACCACAATTTGTAATCTGGGGTTAATTTTTTACCAATTCATAGGAGCTCATGATACTAAGGATAGAATTTTAAAAAATTGCTAAGCTATATATACAAAGATGTTCACTGCAGCATTGTTTGGAATAGGTTAAAAAGTAGAGTTAAACTGAATTCTCAACAGAGGAATGAATAAATAAGTGATTGTATATCCTTACAATGGAACGCAATAAAATAAATGTGGCAATCCTCAGTTCTTTAAAAGTACTGAGCTCTTAGTCACCTCAGAGCCTTTGTATGTGTGGTTATTTCTGCCTATAACACTCCTCCCCTAGTTAATTTCTACTCTTCTTTAGGTCTCAGACAAAACAGCTCTTTCTCAAAAAAGCTCTCCTTGATGCTTTAGAACAGGCTTTCCTATTATAGAGTTCTATAGTACCCCTTACATTTCTTTTATAGCAATTACTATAGATTTATCTGTGTAATTACATGTTCACTGTCTGTTTCTCCTATTGAACCTGGAAGCCTTATGAGGGCAGAGATTAAGATTGTCTTCTTAACTATGGTACCTGCAGCACCAAACACCCATATCTGACTGATAGAAATATTATAATACTATTTACTACTGGTATTGATATGAAAAGTCCATTATATACTATATTTTTTAAAAACAAAAAGCAAGTTCTTTTGACCCAGCAATCCCACTTCTGGGAATATATACAAAGAATCCTGAAATACCAATCAAAAAAGAGTATATATGCCGCTATGTTTAGAGCGGTATTATTTATAATAGTCAAGTGTGGAAATAGTCCAAGTGCCCATCAGTAGATGAGTGGATAAAAAAAGCTATGGTACATTTACACAATGGAATACTACCCAGCTGTAAAAAAAAGGAACCCTTTACAACAGCATGAATGGACCTGGAGAGGATTATGCTAAGTGAAATAAACCAGTCAGAAAAAGACAAATACCATATGATTTAATTAATATGTAGAATTTAGTGAACAAAATAAACTGATGAACAAAATGGAAATAAAGCAGGTTGAGAAACTATAGGGACAGTATAATCCCACTTTTTGTGAGAAAAATAATTCCATGGAGAATACACCGAATTATGAATTCTGAGACTTTTAGGGGTGAGCATGAGATACTTTAATTTTCTATATTACAGATTTTTGTATTACTTTTGATAATCAGAAAATGCACATAATAAATATTTTTGTTTCTTTAATCCTCATACAAGGATATATTTCCTTTGAATTTTTAGAGAAAGTAGAAAGAAGGGAGGGAAGGAGGGAGGGAGATGGGGGAGAGAGAAAGAGATACAAAGATACATACACATATACACACACATCAATTGTTTGCCTCCTGTACATGCCCCACCTGGAGCAGGGATCAAACCTGCAACTCACGTATGCGCCCTGACAGGGAATTGAATCCAAGACTCTTTGGTGTCTGAGCTGATGCTATAACCACTTAGTAACACCGATCAGGGTGATGATAAATCATTTTTAAAATCATTATAAGGTCTATGGTCCTATAATTCTGAAGTCATATTTTCTTTTATTTATTTCATTTTATTTTATTTTTTTAAATTCTGTTTTATTGCTTAAAGTATTACAATGAATGTTAGATAGGTCATATTTTCTGCATAACTATAGGTTTATTACTCCTTTAAGCAAGAAAACAGATAATTTAAACATTTTGGTGAGAACATCTCTAAAATATATACTTTGTACCTTCTTCAATGGAATTTAATGTTTCATATGCTTCTTTCCTCAATAAATAGAGTCAGTTACCTTCATTACTGTTCTTTAATATATTTAGGGCCTTTTAAATGGTTTGCAAGTGGGCCATAATATTAGTTTCAAACTTGAAGACAACGGGGCAGAGCATAGGGAAGCCAGAGTCTGGACCAATCTCTTCTGAACATTAGTTTACTCCAGTATTCAGTGCAAATATTACCATGTTGTATGAGTATCATGAGAAAAAGTTAAAACACTGTCATACGAAATGTTTGTATTATGTAAGAGTCCTTTTATTATTTTTCTGACTCCTTTCTTGTAACCAGAATATTATTTGACATCCTTATGTATTAAGGTTTTCATAATTTGGTGCTTCTATTTTGTTGTAAATTCAGATACCAGATTTTTATAAATTATGTAATAAGTATAATGGCTTTAAAAATGAGAGGTTTTTCTTTTAGAAAAATGATGAGTTTTAATGCTTGGAATAATAAATACCTTTCCTAGATATTTATTTTTCTCCTAAATAATTCCTAATTCTCTGGTTCCTGATAGTTGTCATTGCTAGATAGCCATGGTCCAGATATCTGAAGGTGTTATTGTAGACCTGCATTGTGGGTATAAACCTTTTCAAAAATTCTCAAAGCCTTTTTGCTACACTTTCCACCGACCAGGGTGATGATAAATCACTCTTAGGAAAAGAGATTCAAGTGGAGAATTTGCTTTGGACTGAATTATTTTATATTTACATTTATTTTATATTTTCAAATGAATTGCTGCCAATTATGTGACTTGTATATAATTAAGCAAAATCTAAATGCCCACCATTGTGTTAAGTTTCTGTAGGAGAAACACAAGAATGGCATGATCACAATCCTTTTGTAACATATGGTTTAGTTATTTAATATCTATTTACCTTGTTTTTTAAATCAGAAAATGGTTTAAGGTAATATAAAATAAAGTGCAAACATAAGTTATAGAGACTATAGTATCACTGAAATTGAGAAAACTAAAGGAAGTTAGGAAGAATCTCATGTAGTTGGGTTTAGAAAGACAAAGAGGATTTGCACAGATAAAGAGAAAGGGAAAAGACAAATTCAAGGACAATCAAGTTCTATTAACACTTCTAGTATCTACTGCCAGAAAAATTAATATAGGCATGATACAAAATTTATTGATCATTTACTACATATTGGATACTCTATGACCAACACAGTCTCAAATACCTCATAATCCATTGGCTGGCAGCAGGGAGTGGTGGTGGTAGATGGACTTATAATTTGGATAGAGCACAGATTTAAAATAGTATAGTAATTCTCATATTTTTTAAAAAATAAAAGCTTGAAATGAAGAAAAGGGATGTACTATAACTCACGTTTTCTGCTTTAACCTTCCACCATCAGTATCTGTTGGATGAGATTGTAATTTATCTTCATCATCTGACTGTGCGGCATCATTACTACGAGAGGAAGAAGTAATTTTAAAAGAAGCCATTTCCCTAACATGTCTCAAAAATCTCTCTACATATACTTACTGTAGAATTAATCAGAGTAAAAAAAACTTTTTTAGAATGCTTTATATAAACTTAATTTAAATGATGACTGTGAGAACTTAAAGACTTGAAAGATCAAAGAAGATAATCTTTAAGCAAGGTGCAATGCACAAAATGCATATGAATGCAATTTAGGAACTTAAGAAAAACCCATGGCAAATAAGGCTTTCTGCTGAGCAAAACATGCTACCCAGAAATGACAAATTAACTTATAAATATTTTCCACCTCACTCACCAGGCACATCACGTATTGTACTTTTAAAGGCTTTGCTTTCACTGAAATGATTCTTTATACCAAGAGTGGGGAACCTTTTTTCTGCCAAGGGTCATTTGGATATTTATAATATTACTAGGGGCCTGGTGCACAAAAATTTGTGCACTCAGGGGGGGCCCTCAGCCCAGCCTGTGCCCTCTAGCAGTCTGGGATCCCTTGGGGGATGTCCACCTCCAGGCGTGCCTGGCCAGCCTGGGTGAGGGGCTGAGGGCCGTTTTCAGGCTGCTCACAGCTCCCATTGACCCAATGTTCCAGCGAGGCTGGCTGGAATCAGGTTTCTGGGGTTTATTTATCTTCTATAATTGAAACTTTATTGCCTTGAGCAGAGGCCTGGCCAGCCTAGGCAGGCAGTTTCAACTCCATCACTGATGCAATGGAAGCCTCCTGTTTGCTCTAGCTCTGTTGCTGCCGCCTGCCATCTTGGCTGGGTTAATTTGCATACAGCTGCTCTGATTGGTTGTTGGACGTGGCTTGGCTGGTGGGTGTGGCTTAGATGTCTCGGAGTGATGGTTAATTTGCATATTACTCTTTTATTAGATTAGATTAGTGGACCATATAAAATTATCCATTTAAAAATTAGCCTGCTATATTTGGTCAAACATTTAATTAACTTACCTTAATGCCTCTGCAGGCCAGACCAAATGATTTTTGTAGGCTTTATATGGACAGTGGGCCATAAGTCCCACCCCCCACCTTAGGTCTACATATAACCCACAGTAGTCAATCACTGTACTCTAAAGCCATTTTCTGACCCTCTAAATTATATATAAAATCTCTGATCCTTAAGAAAGGTTTCAGAAGAACAGCATTACTGTTTAGCCTCAATAGTTTTAATACTACCTTTAGTATAATATAAGTAATTTTAAAAGAAGAGAAACCAAATATTATGGGATTGAAGATATATACTATTTTCTCCTAATAATTGTGCAGTCCTAAGAGATAATAAAATTTAAGAATATATATACATTAACTATTTTATTCCAAATTTAAAAAAGGCTCAATGAAACCAAATTAGGGACTATCATAGTTTATAAACAGAGAAATCTTCACCACCCTGAATGAAATACTACAAATAATAAATAACTTTAGATCATACCTTACATATTCCTTAGTCCTTCTCATGATGTGTAGAGTGAGAGGATTAATACCTGTTGGCAGTTTCTCTTCTGCAAGACTCAAAGGTATTTCTTCTCCTGTGTCCAGGTTCTTAATCATAACACTGGCTAAAATTTCCTGAGGTAAAATATAACACCAAGAGAACTTATAATTTATCTATCTTTTTGAGTCTACAAAGTCCTCAAAATTTTAAGCTAAGGACTTTCTAGATACATTCAGTACTGTGTACAATAAGGAGACATATGTAATACTCTTTGTAATACTTTCATCAATAAAATTAAAACAAATAATTTTTAACATTTTTAGTGAGATACAATTCATACATTGCAAAATGCACTCATTTAAAGCATACATAGTTAAATGATTTTGAGTATATTCACAGAGTTGTGCAACTATCACCATTATCTAAGTTCAGAACATTTCTACTACCCTCAAAAGAAATCCCATACCCATTTGTTATCGTATTTTATTCCTCCTCTTTTTCCAGTCCTTGGCAATCACTAATCTACTTTTTGTGTCTATGGATTTGCTTATGCTGGACATTTCAAATAAGTTCAATCATACAGTATGTGGTCTTTTGTGACTGGCTTCTTTTACTTAGCATTATGGTTTCAAGGTTCAACCATGTTGTAACTATGTATCAGAACGCAATTCCTTTTAATTGCTGAAAAATAGTCATATGAATGGATATATCATATTTTATATACCCATTCATCAGTGATGGGCATTTATGAACTGGGGCTATTATGAACACTTGTGTATATTTTTTTACGCAGACATGTGTTTTCATTTCTCTTTGGTGTATATATAGGATTAGAATTTCTACATCATGTTAACTTGATGTTTAATTTTTTGAAAAACTGCCAAACTATTTTCCAAAGTACAATAATTTTTTTAAATGTTGTTTACAAGAAACAAAAAACTAAGACTTTGCTTTAAAACTTCATTTTGAATAAATTGGCCAATAGATATATACTAAATTTTAGTGGTAAGAAGTATTGTGACTATCTACACTACATCATCTAACAAGCATGAAAACATATACATATCTATAATGTCAAGTTCTTTTTAAGCCCACTTCCTATAAAATATAGGCCTTGCTTTCAATATATTTTTTCCACCATATGAATGTATGAAAGGGCAAGTTGAAGTCAGAGTTGAAAACTTCAACATATTAAAAAAAAACAAAACCTAAGATGATCTTCATTTTCATTTTTTCTTCTACATTATGTTTTTTGGCCTAATAACAATAAATAAAACATTTTAATCATAGTAAAATATACATAATATGCTATTTATCATTTTAACAATTTTTAATTATTAACAATTTAAAAATGAACCAAAGTGGCATTAAATATGTTCACATTGCTGTGCAACTATCATCACCATCCATATCCAGAACTTCTTCACATTCCCATTATGGTCTTTATATTTTATGTTTTTAAGAACAAAAAATATATATAATTATACCTCATCAGTAAGCTCTCTCCCAGAGTTGGATCTAGGTCTCTGAGGGCCCATCACTTCACCTGCTATTGTCGGCCCATCAGGTGCTTTTCCATTTTCCTGAAATTATTTCATAAACAGAAAGTAGACCGAATCAATTTTTATAAATATTCAATTACTCATTACCACACACATTTCTAAAAAAATTTCATAATTCAGATAATGGAGCCTACTGAAAATTTAAATGGAATACTCCATCAGCCCTTTATTACTTCCAGAATTCTGAAAAACATTAGGTACCCAAACTATTGCCATCCATGCAAAAATGTCTTAGTTTTGAAGCAAAGAAATGTTCTATTTGAATCTGACCCCAAAGCAGTTCTCTACTAGTAGAATGCTAGCACAAAGATTGCTATTGTTTAGGGCTAGATTTATAGATATCTCAACACTTTCTGTAAAGAGCCAGTTAATAAATATTTTAGGTTTTTTGCTTCACACATAGTACCTGTCACATATTCTTTTTTATAAACATCCTTGAAAAACTAAAGACCATTCTTAACTTGGGAACCCTACAAAACAGGCCACTGCCAACCAATGCTCTAAGGCTATGAAAGGCTATATATTGTCTTATCTCCCAGTTTGCTAAACTACCCCAATCACAGCTACCACATAAGTAAGCCTTGAGTCCAAGAATTTGGCTATGGTAAAATTCATGTTATCAAGTCCCTTCCATTGCTTCCTATGTAGATGTATATAGCATAGTGTATGAAGTTTGTTTCCATGATTAAGAAAAAGAAATTATAAAAAATGAAAGTCCTCAATTTTATCCACTACAGTTCAGGTAAATGAAAATTGCAGTTGGTGCTTATTAATATCAATAATATTACAAATAGCATCTGTCATTTTTTGAATGCCTGCTACATGGCCAGGTACTTGGTATACTTTATTCATGTCATCCTTGAAAGAAACCTTCAAGGAAGGTTTACCTTCATTTTATCAATGGGGCATCTGAGACTCAGATGTTAAATAGCTTCCTGGAGTTACCCAACTACTTAGTAGCAGAGCTGGACAAGGGATGTAAGGAGTCCAGGTTTTGGGATAAGAAATATCTGGCCTGGAGAAGAAAGTTTAACAATCAACAAACCAGCAAGTTGAAGAAATTTGACAAAGCATATATAAAATACTAGGGGCCCGGTGCACGCAATTCGTGCACGGGGGGGGGGGGGTAGAGGGGGGGTCCCTCAGCCCAGCCTGCCCCCTCTCACAGTCTGGAACCCCTCAGTGGATGTCCTATGATGGCCCCAGTCTGCCAGGCACCTTTTGTGTGTGTGTGTGTATGTGTGTATGTGTGTGTCGCCACTGAGGACTGCCCCCAGCCGCATCTGAGGCTTGGAGCAGTCCTTCTGTGTGTGTCTACCTGCCGGCGGCCTGCCCTCAGGCACACCGTCGAGGCTTGGAGCAGGCACCCCCTCTATGTTGATCTCTCAGACTCTTGCCCTCCCCTGCATGTTGTTCTCTTTTTTGAGCTGTAGCCAGGGCTGGGTGCTGCCTGCCTCCCAAGCTTGCCTACTGCCCATCTTCCTCCAGCCACCAGAAAGCAGGAAAAACCCCGCCACGTGGTCCGGCCAGCCTTTTCCTGCTCCCTGATCCCTGGAAGGGACCTGGAAAGCCGCCAAGCAGGCCGCCGACTCTTTCCCACTCACTCGTCCCCTGCTGCCTTCCTTTCCCACTCCCTGGTGCCACCAAGGGGTCTGGGGAGCTGCCAAGCAGGACCCCGGCCCCTGCAGCCTTGCTTTCCTGCTCCTCAGTACCCCACAAAGGGCCTGGGCAGCTGCCAAGCAGACCGAGACCCCCTGCCGCCTCTTTCTCACTCCCCGTCCCACCACCTTGCTTTCCCGCTCCCCGGTGCCCTGCAAGGGGCCTGGGAAGCCCACCAAGCAGGCCGCTGACCCCCTGCCGCCTCTTTACCACTCCCTGGCCCGCCACCTTGCTTTCCCACTTCCTGGTGCCCTGCAAGGGGCCTGGGAAGCCCACCAAGCAGGCCACTGACCCCCTGCTGCCTCTTTCCTGCTCCCCGATGCCCCTCAAAGGACCTGGGCAGCCGGCAAGCAGGCCGCCACCTCTTTCCCGCTCCCCGATGACCCTCAAAGAGCCTGGGCAGCCTCCAAGCAGGCCGAGAACCCCCGCCACCTCTTTCCCACTTCCCCGT
>PVJC01038257.1:0-16833 GCA_004026665.1 Murina feae | reverse complement strand
GGATAAAGAGCTTCACAGACAAGAAAAAGCTAAAAGAGTTCATCACCACCCAACCAGTATTATATGAAATGCTGAAAGGTATCCTTTGAGAATGAGGAAGAAGAAAAAGGAAAGTAAAAATTATGAACAACAAATATATATCAACGAGTGAATCTAAGAATAAAGTGAATAAAAAATCTGATGAACAGAATAAACTGGTAAATAGAATAAAATCAGAGGCATAGAAAGGGAGTGGACTGACAATTTTGAGGGGTTAAGGGTGTTGGGGGTGTGTGAAGAGAATGGACAATAATTGTACACCTATGGATGAGGACAGAGGTTGGGGTGGGAAATGGGAGGAGGGGAGCTATGGGGGAAAAAAGAGGAACAACTGTAATAATCTGAACAATAAAGATAAATTTAAAAAAACAACAACAAAAAAAATAAAACATAAAGCAGCAAAAAAAAAAAAAAAAAGATTTCACATATAAAAAAGTCAGTAGAAATCACAAAACCACAATTATAGGCTTTCACTTGCATAGCTTTCTCGATGGCTGCAACTATTTACATGCAGATGATCCCCAAATCTCCATCTCCAGGAGCCCAGACCCCTAACCTGAGCCTTATCCTTTTATCTCTGATTGCCAAGGGGACATGTCTGTCTAATATGTTCACAGGCACCTTAAACTTGCTATGTCCAAAACTGATCTCATTATCTTTCCCTTAAACTGGTCCATTCTTTATTCCTTTTCTACATTATGGCTGCATCACTTATCAAGGAGCCCTGCTAGAGTCCTTCCTCCATATTTAATCAGTTCCTATATATGCTAATAATGCTATTTCTTTTTTTAAAAAATTGATTTGAGAGAAAGAGGAAGGGAATCAACCAGTGATCTACTGCATGAGACAATGCTCAACCAAATGAGCCACACTGGTCAGGGACCTATTTCTTAAATTCTACTGAATCAAACTTTTTCACTCACCCCTAGAGTCACTGCTTTATTTCAGACCCAACTAATTTTTATAGTATTATTGCAACAGCTTTGTAATGCGTTTCCTTCCCTCATTTTCACCTCATTTCAATCCACCCTCCACAATGCCATCAGAGTGACCAGAGGCAAACCTCCTCTGTATAAGCTTCTTCACTTGCTGGAAACTTTGCCCTTCGGCCTGGAAGGCCTTTCATTAATTAATTCATTTATTAACAAAATATTTATTATCAATTATAGAAACTATGTAGGGCTTTGAAGATATAAAGAAAGACATGATCCCTATTTTCAACCAAGATCTGAAAGTGAGCTTGCCCTTTTACTTCCTTTGCCTCAGTGTTGGATAGAAGAACTTTAAGATGTCTATGGAAACTACAGGTAAACTCCTAATTCTTCCTTTCAAAGTTAGCTGAAGAGACATCTTGTCTCAGGATCTTCCTCAGCATTCCTATTAAGCTCTTTAGTTGAAGCTGGAAGTGACATCTGTGTGCACCTCTGACATCAAGGCCGTATTTCTATAATATTTCCATGAAGAATTGTAACTCCTGAGTTTTCCCTAGTGGGCTGTGGGCCTCCTGAGATACAGGGCTTTATTGTGTTTCCCCAAGGCTAACATCATGCCTGATCCATAGGCAATTTCATTCAGTAAATATTATTCCTTCGTGACTACAATATTTTTCATGCGACCACAGTGTATAATTTTTTATAGTTATACTAATTCTTCAAAGCACAGCAATTTTTAGGCCAAGAAATTGAAAATTTTATTGTAAATTTTTATTTTAAACAATTTGCAATTTTAGAAAATTAATAAAATGATTATTTGTTTCTTAGAAGATGCTATCAAAGTGATTTCTATCTTGTTTCATTGCTTTATAGATTCTCATAAAAGAGAAATATGTACTACTATCTGTAATACCTTAAACAATAAAATTTTTAAAAAAGCTATGCATATACTTTTTCTTCTGAGGTAAAATCTGTCTATACTGATTTTTAAAATCAAACTTTTTTTCTAGCTTTATCCCTCCCCCTTTTATTGAACTTATTGTGGTGATACTGGTTTAAGGTTTCAGGTGCATCATTTTTCAATACATCTGTACATTCTATTGTGTGTTCACCACCCAAGTCAAGTCTCCATCCCTCACCATTTATACTCCCTTTACCTCCTCCACCCCAATCCCGAAATCACCATACTATTGTCTGTGTCCTTGAGTTTTTTAATTTTTTTCCTTTTTTGCTCAATCCCTCCACCCAGCCCAGAAGCTGTCAACATGCTCTCTAACTTTTCTAACTTTAAAGGAATACAATTACTAAGCAGAATTTAGAATGTAGAGAAAGACAATAAAAATGTTAGTTTTAAAGTAATATGTATTTGATGCATTTCCTTCGATGACTTTTATATGTAACTCAATTTTTAAACAAAATAGTTATATATAAGATGGTGTTTTCCTTTTTTCACCTAATGTTATATTATAAATCCTTTCATATTATTTATAGTTCTTTGAGAACCATTTTAAGCTTGTATGTTATACTTATGTGACTATTCCAAAATTTATTGCACAATTATTCTTTATTTAAGTAAGTATAACAGGTCACTATTATAATTAATGTATAATAAAATGTATCACTATCATAAATAATGTGATATCTTCAAAGAAAACATTGTACACATCTCTATCTCTATAGGATAGAGTCTTAGAATGGAAATTATTGGCCCGGCCAGTGTTACTCAGTGGTTGAGCATCCACCCATGAACAGGAGGTCATAGTTAGGGCACATGCCTAGGTTATGGGTTTAATCCCCAGTAGGGAGCATGCAGGAGGCAGTTGATCAATGATTCTCTCTCATCATTGATGTTACTATCCCTCTCTAAAAACATATTTAGAAAAAGAATGGAAATTATTGGATCAGAAGCATGAACTTTTAAAAGCTCATGATACATATAAAACAATTTTTAAGAAAGTTTGTACACACTCACATTTGCTTATATATTAAAATACCAAATACACTGCTTATGTTTATTTTTAAAATTCATCTTCATGTGGAAAGGGGATTTACATTATTTTTTTTCCAGTAGTTTAAGAAAGTATGATAGATGTGCCTAGATGGTAGAAGTAATAATGATGTAACCTTACAACTTTGCAGTAACATGGTTATTTACCTAGTCCTATTCACTTCTACCATGATCTATGAAGTGGTACTATTATCTCTGTTAAAGCGAGGGAAATTGAACCTCAAGTAAGTTAACGTTAAAACAGGCCTTTCATTAAAGCCCTCCTCAGGAATTCCCATTCAAACACTAAGAAACTGGTTTAGTCAAAACCTTCTGGGCAGAGGAAGAACCACCAAGATGGTGGCATAGGTAAACACCTGAACTTGCCACCACACACAAGCACATTAAAACTACAACTAAAAGACAAAACAAATACCATACAGAACCACGGGAAGGCTGGCTGAGTGGAAATTTTACAACTAGAAGGAAAGAGAAAAGTGCGTTGAGTCCAGTAGGAGGCGCAGAGGTACGGAAGTGTGAAGGTACGGAGGCATGTACGAAAGGGGCTGGCAGCTGGGTATGCTGTTGTCTTTTTCAACCAGGAGGGAGATCCAAGTTCCCGACTGTCCTGAACTCATTCCAGGTGAGAATTTGGGGACCCAGACTCATATGGGGAGAAACTGTACTGTCTGGCATCAGGCCAGAACTTGAGGGTGGCTTTCTCACAGAGGTGCTTGCAGCATTCATTGTTCCTGCATGGGGCCACAGGACACAGAGACCCAGAGACCTATCCAGGGCAGGGTCAACTGGCAACTATTGCTGTTAGCACTGCCCGTGATCCCATGAGACCATGCCCCACCCAATCTACAATCCCACCCAAGCTGTGTGCACAGGGTTTTGGATACTAATGGCTTGGCCTTTCTCTGCCTAAAAACCTGTCAAACTGTAGCTGGCTCAGAGAACCCCAGAGCTTCCAAAAGAAGGCCTAAGGCTTGTCAGCAGCCTGCATTACTTCATAGATGCACCTCATTGGGGCACCTCCAAACCCCAAACAAAAAGGAGGAATCTGCAGATCTCTCTGTAGCTCCTGCTGGGTGGCTTCAGGCAGTGGTTGACTTGGCACTCCCTTGGAGATCCAAGAGCCAGTCTACCCAGTGACCATCCAGGTTACAACTCTCCACATCTATAAGAGACATACTCAGGGGGCAGACTCAGTGAATGCCAAAGCCCCGCTGAAGCAAGTCCTGCCCCATAAGGGTGTATTCAGCACAGAAGTTCTCTATTGTAGACACAACTGATCCTCACAGCCGATCGACCTGGGGGTCAATTCCTCCCAGTGATACCAACAACAATAAAGGTTTAACTACAACAAGACTGTGCACACAGCCCACAAAGGGGTGCACCAAGAGTGTCCACCTCAGGTAAATTAGGGAGGTTGAGCCACTGGGCACACAAAGTCACTCTATCAACAAAGGGAAGCAGACAAAATGCGGAGACAAAGAAACAGGTCACAAATGACAGAAATGGAGGAAAGCAAACTACTGGATACAGAGTTCAAAACCACGGTAATAAGGCTACTCAAGAATCTTCTAGAAATCTCCAAGAAATATAGTGAGACTCAAGGATATAAAAAAAGACCAAATAGAAATTAAGCATACACTGACTGAAATAAAGAATAACATACAGAAATCAACAGCAGACTAGAGAATCCCAAGGATAAAGTCAAAGATTTGAAATATGAAGAAGCAAATAACACCCAACCAGAAAAGAAAAAGGAAAAAAAAGAAAAGAAAATAGTGCAAAGAGCCTCTGGGACAACTTCAAGCATACCAACATCTGAATTATAGGGGTACCAGAAGAAGAGAGAAAGCAAAATATTGAAAACCTATTTGAAGAAATAATGACAGAAAACTTCCCCGACCTGGTGAAAGAAATAGACTTATAAGTCCAGAGAACCCCAAACAAAAAGAATTCAAAGAGGACCTCACCAAGATACATCATAATTAAAATGCTAATAGCAAAAGACAAAGAGAAACTCAAAAGCAGCAAGAAAAAAACAATTAGCTACAAGGGAACACCCATACGACTGTCAGCTGATTTCTCAACACAAACTATGCAGGCTAGAAGTGAATGGCAAGAAATATTCAAAATGATGAACAGCAAGAACCTACAACCAAGATTACTCTAGCCAGCAAAGCTATAATTTAGAATTGAGGGTCAGATAAAGAGCTTCATAGATAAGAAAAAGCTAAAAGAGTTCATCACAACCAAATCGTTATTATATGAAATGTGGAAGGGTATTCTTTAAGAAGAGGAAGAAGAAGTAAAAGGTAAAGTTAAAAATTATGAACAACAAAGTGACAACAAATACATATCTACGAACAAGTGAATCTAAAAATCAAGTGAATAAAAAATCTGTCAAACAGAATAAACTGGTGAATAGAATTGAATCAGGGGCATAGAAAGGGAGTGGACTGACAATTCTTGGGGGTAAGGGAGTGTGGAGGGTGCAGGAAGAGATTGGACAAAAATTGTACACCTATGGATGAGGACAGTTGAGGGGAGTAAGGGAAGGGGGTGGGAAGAACCGGGTGGAGGGGAACTATGGGGAGAAAAAGAACTATAATAATCTGAACAATACTAATTTTTTTTTTAAATTTGGTTGAGAGAAAGTAGCAGGTAAAAGAGGAGCTATTTACTTATTTTTTCCCTCCTTTCTTTCTATCTAGTATGCAATTAGACAGACAGCCTTTAATAAAAGGCTGTTATACCTAGGAGTTATACCTAGGAGTTTCATCTGTATGACTCTCAAATTGCCTCACCTGGAAACTTACCTTATTCAAGTGGACTGACCTGTAGAGCCTATTCACATCACCTCCCTGACAGATTCTCTAGCTGAGCTATATTTTTCTTCTTCATTCAGAAGAGTATCAGTGTTGCTGTATGACATGGTCATTCATATATAAGGGCTACTCTTTTAACACAGTGTTGGAGGTGGCATAGATGAAAATAGTAGTAGTCTTTGGGATGGGTATCCAGAATGGCAAATAGATTTTTCTTTTGGTTAAATGACAGATTCTTACCTTAACTATCAATCCTTTAGAGTCAACCAACCATATCTTTTTTATGGCTTTCTCCTTTGGTAAACCTTCTTTCTCCATGGCCATTACAATCAGGTGTGCAATCCCTAAGGCAGCCTGAGAAAAAGGTTATAAAAACAAAACATTTTTAAGTTGTTCCACATTATATCTTATCAGGTTACATTTCACTGCACTTTGTTCTTGTTAATAGGAAGTACAAAATGGCCCTGCCAGTTGGTCTAGATAGCTATTCATTTATTCATTTGTATTGGGAGCAAAGTATTTTTGTCACATTTGGGTTAAAGTGAATGACAATTATTTATTCTTATCACAACAGAACCACTATTATGTAGCTTCCTATTTAGCCACAAATAAACCAGTAATATCCTTGATTGTCAGTATCCTTAATCATGTTAATACAATTAAGATTTGCACCAATAAGAAAATATTGAATTTAAAATAATGAACTGGTCAGCCTTGCTTATTGGACTGTGTATTGTTTATTGTTGGTCCAAGCTCCTCTAACTGAATTTGAAGAAGGAAGCCAGGTCCTTTGGATGGGAACTTAACCAATTAGGCAATAAAATGAAACACAGAAAATCTGTGTTCCCAAGCATTTATTTACCCTCTTAATTTGGACAAAAAAAGCACTATCAATTTTCTTGCAAGATTAGAGGAATGAATTTCTTTGGTATTTGATAAACTCTGTCATAATCTGTGAAATTTTTAAAACCTTATCAGGGAAAACTGAGTAACAGTTTTGAGTCATCCAACCATGAATACTTCTGTCCTACTGAGTGTCAAATCTGGCCTGTGCCACTCAACAAAATCCTTTGGAAATTCAAAAGAAGTTTATTAAAATGAAGTACAGCATGGTACAATGTACAGAAATAAAAAACTCAAATGTTAATGAATTCTTATTTGCCTTGATTTTTATTTCATCAATGTGAAAACAAATTTGTGATTTGTATTCTGAATATTTCACATCTATATCTTGGCATCTAAGTTCTAGATTTGCATATATAAATATATATTTAAGAACAAGTAAATATATATATTTAAGAACAAGTAAAATCAAAACCAACATAATATACACTATTTCTATGAGTGTAATGTATTTAGTTGTAATCTTATTAAATTAGTAAATTCAAAGCTTCTTAAAATATATACAAGCCACAAAGTATTTCTCTATTTATTACATTCTATAATTCTGAACAGATTTTGGAAGTTTTCTCACAAAAAGCTCAACTCAACTATCATTTTAATTTCTATTTTGGGGGTGAATTATTATTTGTAAAGTTTAGTTTTCTTTCAAATGATAAATTTATAGAAAAAATAACAGAAAACAGCATAATTCTGTCTTGCTGCCATCTCCTTTCAAAAGCATCAAATATTTTGGTTCTTTTTTGTGAGAACAGTTGTAATGAACAATGAGTCTCTCAAATACTTTTTTCTTATACGTGTAAACATTGAGTTGTGAGTGAAAGTAAGAAAACTTATGATACTGGAGATACAAAAGTTAACATCAGGTAGCATACCTTAACTATTTCTTAAAGGTTTTTCTATATAAGCATACATAGGAAATTTTTGTTATTGCAAGGCAACTTAAATATGCATAATAAAAACCTATGGCAACATCTGATAAACTTATCAATGTAAAACTGTGAAAAATATCTCTATATCACTAAAGTCTCCTATGAAAAATTAATAGGCCTCAAAATGAATGTAAAATTATGAATCTTTCAATAAAACCAATAATCACAATATACTAGAAATTTGAAAGAATACCTCCAATTTCAAGCTAATGAATAATTAAAATGAATTCTATGTTCATTGGTTCAGGAGAACGTAAGTATTCTATAGGGCAGGTACCTCTCCAGCTCCTTGGAACAGTATAGTTTGATCAGACAGTTTGTTCTTGGTTATTCGAAGAGCTGCAAGAATACCAGCGACTGCAACAGATGCTGTTCCTAAAAGAAGTAACAAATGTGCCTGAGTAATCAATCCTCAAACAGATCCTGCCAATGTCTAAGCCTCCAATCTTTATTCACATCTTGAAAACATTACGTAACAGTTTAAATGGTACAAAGAGGGAACCTGTGGTTGTCGGATTCCATCCTTGCATATGAGGTGAAAGTCTCAGGCAACTGGCATCAGTATCTAAGCTAATCTAACCTAATCTAACCTAATCTAATCAAAGAATAATATGCAAATTAATAACCACTCCAAAACACCTAAGTCACGCCCACCAGCCAATCAGAGCAGCTGTATGCAAATTAACCCAGTCAAGATGGTGGCCGGCAGCCATGGAGTTAGAGCAAACAGGAGGCTTCTGTTGCACCAGCAATGGAGTTGAAACTGCCTGCCTAGGTCCGCCGGGCCTCTGCTCAAGGCAACAATGTTTCAATTATAGAAGATAAATAAACCCCAGAAACCTGATTCCAGCCAGCCTTGCTGGGACGTTGGGTCAATGGGAGCTGTGGGCAGCCTGAAAACAGCCCTCAGCCCTTCACCCAGGCTGGCCAGGCATGCAAGCAGGTGGACATCCCCCGAAGGGTCCCAGACTGCGAGAGGGCACAGGCCAGGCTGAGGGACCCTCTCAAGTGCACAAGTTTTTGTTCACTGGGCCCCTAGTCTAATCTAATAAAAGAGTAATATGCAAATTAACCCTCACTCCATTATACCCACAAGCCACGCCCACAGGCCATGCCCACCAACCAATCAGGAGCAAATGTGCAAATTAACTCAACTAAATGTTGGCAGCCACGGAGCTGGAGTTGCCCCGGGCAATGGAGGAAGCCAGGGCCCTGTGGGTCCTGAGCTCTACTCAAAGCTACAAAGTTTCAATTATAGAAGATAAACAAACCCCAGATGCCTGCTGGGTTGGGACCTTCGGTTGCCAGGGGCAGCCCAGGCTTTGAGCGGGGGACGAAGGCAACAAAGTTTCAATTACAGAAGTTAAATAAATCCCAGATACCTGCTTCCAGCCAGGCACCCCAATAGGGAGCCAAATCCTGAAGGGGCTGTGGGCAGCCTGAAAACGGCCCTCAGCCCCTCACCCAGGCTGGCCAGGCACGCCAGCAGGTGGACATCCCCCAGGGGTCCCAGACTGCGAGAGGGCACAGGACGGGCTAAAGGACCTCCCCACCCTGAGTGCACAAATTTTTGTGCACTGGGCTCCTAGTTTTAATATATTCTTGAAACTCTGAAAAGAAGATTCTGTGACTTAATTTGGTAATGCAATAAATGAGAGCATGGGATTTGGATTCTTATGTGTATTCCACCTCAACCTGTTTACTAGCTGAATTACTTTAGAAAAATTATTTTGTACATCTGTTTCCTTATCTGTAAAACAGTTTTACTATATGAGATTTTAAAAAGTACTAAGTGCTATTAGATTCTTCTACCTAATTACTCTAAGGGCTCAAAAATCTATTACTGATCCCCTCTACCCAGAGTGGGCATATAGTAAGTGCTTATTGATAATGGTGCTGCTGGTAATGATGTTTATGATACATTTGGAATTTAATGTTTTAATTTACAATTTGAAAAATTAACAGTTAATATCAAAGTTAACCCTAGCTGATTTGGCTCAGTGGATAGAGCACTGCCCTGTGGACTGAAGAGTCCCAGGTTCGATTCCCGTCAAGGGCACATACCCAGGTTGTGGGCTTGATCCCCAGTACGGGGTGTGCAGGAGGCAGCCGATCAATGATTCTCTCTCATCGCTGATATTTCTATCTATCTCTCTCTCTCCCTTCCTCTATGAAATCAATAAAAATATTTTTAATCAATTTTAAAATCAGATGTTACAGCATTCTCTAATTGGCTTCCTACCTATAATCACTGGTGAATCTCAAAGGTGCTAGACAAAATTAATGTAAAATTTATTTAGAATTAAAACTGAGTTTTCCACATGGTCATAGAAACTTCACCAGTTTTAATTTTATTTGCCATATAAGCTTTCACAGATCACAGAGCAATTCTTTTGTTTTGAGCATAATTACACAGCTCAACCTCTTTATGGCTCATGTCTGAAATAAATCTGTGCAGCTTCTTGCAGTATGTTCCAGCTGTGTTTACATTTCACTCCTCTAAAGTAATGATTCTACATAATGATTCTAGATAAAGCCTAGTTAAACTGAAAACACACTCATTAGTTTAAAACAAACAATAACGGATTAGAATAGGTCTGATGAATGACAATTATGAAGTGTTACTTATGCCAAGTACCAAAACACATTAAACATTTCACCACCAGTATATTTTTTCGTTTAAATCTTTTGGTTGTTTCTTTCCTATAGAATTTTGTGGTCATAAATAAGATCACAATAAATAATAATTATAATTATTGAAGACCCTCTTTTGTATGTTTTTTTTATTTTGGAACATAATGTGGATCACAAAAATAAAACGCTTGCAATTTGGAATCACCATTGGAATAAATTATGATCTGTGGTAAATCATACTTTATGGAAAGGCCACTTTCCTATAGATTATTTAAAATGAAAGTCTGTTTAAACACACAACTGACCTATGTATGAAGAATACCATGACAGTATTAGAATGGTATTTGTCTCATACATGAACATATATTCACCACAACTGTTAAATCCATGAAAAAAATAATTTTAGTTAGAGAAGTATATCTCATCACTAGAAAAGTACTTATTCACAAATAGTACCTCAAGCTATCCCTATTTCAGGCTCTTTTGAAGTAAATTAGCCATAAATTTGGATTAGAGGGACTCTACATTCCCTTCTAACTCCGATATTTTATAATTTTAAGTGTTTCTACAGATTCTACCAGCATCATAAGATTTAACCAGTTAAAGAGTCAACATTATGGTGCCATCAGCATTTCTCTGTATTTATATTATTGTTTTGATTTTAAGCAGAACTGCACATTTAAGAATAGACAATAAAATATTCTGAAAGTTCCCATCTATAAAGTAGTGACTTATTTTTATACGGTTATCCTGGATCAGTCTGTATTTTTAATTCAAAATGCTTTAAATTCACACATATCCCAATTAAGGCAAAAATAAGTTTCTGTCTATACTGGGTATCATCAGAGCCTTATACTTGAACGCATATTCTATAATAGTTCCTGAGGACATAATCAAACACTTCTCTTCACAGAATTAAAGTCAGAGCCCAGCTGGTGGGGTCAGCAGTTGACCCCAGGAATAAGAGGTCAGAGGTTCGATTCCCAGTCAGGGCACACGCCCATGTTGTGGATCCCCATTAGGGGGCATGTAGGAGGCAGCCAATAGATGATGATGTTCCTCTCTCATCAATGTTTCCATCTCTCTATCCCTCTCTTTGTAAAAATCAATAATATATATATATTTTTTAAATAATAAAGTCAGAAAGATATTTTTAGCATTACCAAAAAGATACTTGAATATGATTTGTATACATGGGTTGGTCTGACCTCCTTGATTTAAATTTCATTGCAGTCAAAGAGTAAATGTGTTAAGTCGATATTTCGGAATTATTTGAATTCTTACAATAAATTATTCCAAAATAACTTTGGTTTTGAAATTGACAACTAAACTTTTAGTCAATCAGAGAAAGAGAGGCTACTGTTTATCTTTGTACTATTATTGTATTGTAAAGATATTATAACCTGATGAACAAAAAGATAGATACTGAGGCAGAGAAGCATCGAACAGACTGTCAAATTACAGTGGGAAAGCTGGAGAGTGTTTGGGGCGGGGGTAAGAGATCAACCAAAGGACTTGTATGCATGCATATAAACATAACCAATGGACACAAGACACTGGAGGGTAGGGTGAGGGCATGTGCTGGGGGGTAGGAAGGCCAGGGGAAGGTCAATGGAGAAAAAAGAAGACACATGTACTACTATTTGTAACTAGGGGTCCGGTGCACGAAATTCGTGCACGAGGGGGGGGGGGCGGAGGGAAGGGGGGTCCCTCAGCCCAGCCTGCCCCCTCTCACAGTCTGGAACCCCTCAGTGGATGTCCTATGATGGCCCCAGTCTGCCAGGCGCCTTTTATGTGTGTGTGTGTGTGTGTGTGTGTGTGTGTGGCCACTGGGGACCTGCCCCCAGCCGCATCTGAGGCTCGGAGCAGTCCTCCTGTGTGTGTCTACCTGCCGGGGGCCTGCCCCTAGGCTTGGAGCAGGCACCCCCTCTATGTTGATCTCTCAGACTCTTGCCCTCCCCTGCATGTTGTTCTCTTTTTTGAGCTGTGGCCAGGGCTGGGTGCTGCCTGCCTCTCAAGCTTGCCTACTGCCCATCTTCCTCCAGCCACCAGAAAGCAAAGAAAACCCCACCTCGTGGTCAGGCCAGCCTTTTGCTGCTCCCTGATCGCCAGAAGGGACCTGGGGAGCCGCCAAGCAGACCCCCAGCCCCCAAGAGCTTGCTTTCCCACTCCCCAGTGCCCCCCCCCCAATGGCCTGGGGAGCCGCCAAGCAGGCCGCCAACTCTTTCCCACTCACCAGTCTCCTGCTGCCTTCCTTTCCCACTCCCTGGTGCTGCCAAGGGGCCTGGGAAGCTGCCAAGCAGGCCCCCAACCCCCACTGCCCCTTTCCCGCTCCCCGGTGCCCTGCAAGGGGCCTGGGCAGCCACCAAGCAGGCCGAGACCCCCCGCCGCCTCTTTCCCACTCCCCAGTGCCCCGCAAAGGACCTGGGCAGCCTCCAAGCAGGCCCCTGGCCCCCACCACCTCTTTCCCACTCCCCGGTGCCCCGCAAAGGACCTGGGGAGCCGCCAAGCAGGCCGCCAACCCTGCCGCCTCTTTCCCACTCACGGGTCCTGGGTCCTGTGCTGTTCCGCCCTGCAACCACTCTGTGCACTCGCGAGGTCCCTCAGCCCCGCCTGTGCCCTCTCATAGTCTGGGACCCCTCTGGGGATGACCACCTGCTGGCATGCCTGACCAGCCTGGGTGACGGGCTAATGGCTGTCTCCAGGCTGGCCAAGCCCCCAGAAACGTCCCTCACCCCATTGGGTTGTGGCCAGCGTGGGTGACGGGCTGATTGGCGCTTTCAGGTTTTAAGGCTGCTCACAGTTCCCACTGACCCAATGTCCCAGCAAGGCTGGCTGGACGCAGGTTTCTGGGGTTTATTTTCTATAATTGATGCTGTTCCTTTAAGCCGGGGCCTAGACATGTAACAAAACCTCCCCTCTGCTTCACCTCACCTCGCTGAGTCTATAATGAAACAATGTTACTTAGTGGTTAGGCCAGGCCTGATGTTTCCTTCAGCTCCGGAGGATTCTATGATTGTTATTATGTTGCAAACGTGTGTTTTGCTTGAGGATAAGCGGAACGGAGTGGGCTGCAGTTTCACTTTCACTCCTGCTGCAATGGAAGCTGCTGTTTACTCAGGTCCATGAGTGGTGGCCGCCATGTTGGCTGGGCTAATTTGCATACAGTCGCTCTGATTGGTTGGTGGGCGTGGCTTATCCCGTCCCAGAGAAACAGTTAATTTCAATATTACACTTTTATTAGTTAAGGTACTTAAACAATAAAATAAAATTTAAAAAATAAAAAGAATACTTAATATTTAACATTGTTTGTAAGCTGTTAAAGAGATTCAATCTTCTTAAAATTTTATAAACTTCTATTTGTATTTATATATAGTACAACTTTAACATTAAAATAAGTCACAGTTAGTTATGCTTTGCTTTTGCTATGGTTATTAAATGTCAGTCTTATCTTTTATCAAATGACCTCTGCTGAAACAATAATTTAATTCTCTTATTATAACTTCTACTAGAGGCCCAGTGCACAACTGGGGGGGGAGGGGGTCCCTCAGCCTGGACTGCAACCTCTCGCAGTCCGGGAGCCATTAGTTGAACATACTTAGCACTGCCGTGGAGGCAGGAGAGGCTCCCACCACCATGCTGCACTAGCCAACAATGAGCCCAGCTGCTGGCTGAGTGGCACTTCCCCTGTGGGAGCACACTGACCACCAGGGGGCAGCTCCTGTATAGAGAATCTGCCCCCTGGTGGTCAGTGCATGTCATAGCAACTGGTTGTTTTGCTGTTTGGTCAATTTGCATATTAGTCTTTTATTATATAGGGTATATACCCACTAAAGGAGACTGATATGTAATCTAATAATTGTGATCCTCATGTGCTACATGTAATCCTCATAACCACATAAATCAGGCAAAGTACAAGGACTAGAACAGGGGAAGGAAGAGTGAATTTGTTTAGGCACAGGCCACGGCATTTAGAGAACATACCACCTAAGCACAGCATTGCAGGGTTAATGTGAGAGGTCCAGCACCTCAGGTGGCAGGACAAACTATAAAGGAGAGCATGAGCAAAGACATGGAAGGAGGGATAAGTGTGAAAAATGAGAGACTGAACATATAACATAGTTTTCCTTCTCTCCAACAAACTGTACTAAACCAACAGAAAGAAGACGTTCTGTTTTGTTTTGTTTTTAATCAAAGAGACCAGGAGAAGAGGATAGCAATCACATTTTAGAAGCTGAAGGCAGATGGGCAAATGGTAACTTGATGGGCAGACTTGAAAAGCCGAATTCCTGGCCAGTCATGGGGAACTCTAAGAAGCAATCAGATTGATACGGCAAAAGTCTTAAAAGGCCTAATTACCTCTGGGACAAGGGATGAAAAAGAGGCTAAAAACTGGAGGCTGGTCAAAATCTAAGAAGCAGTCAGACCCCAGATTCACTTCCCTCTCCTTCCAGCAGACCATTGGCCTTCCCACACTATGGAGACTTAGAAAAAACTAAAAGCTTATTTTCTAGAGAGGGTCTCTGAACTGTACGACACCAGGAGTAATTGTTAGACACGAGGAATAACTGGGTGCAAGGATGCCATAGTTGTAAACAGAAGATTAAATGGAAGTTTGCATACTCATTATGGAGACCCCCAGTCTTCTCCTTCATAGCTCAAAGAACACTGGCAGAAAGCTAATACCAGAAAGTATCAGAAGAGAAATTGGAAAAATAATTTCTGTGGAATTTGAGCAGTGTTAAGAGAAAAAACACATACCAGAATGATAAAGATTCCTTAAGGAAATAGCTCAATCAAGTCACCTTATGGTAAAGACCTAGACTATAAGCTCCATTTGTATACGGAGCCTCCCAAAATGTAAAAGGACAGTGAGACTGTAGGTATTACAATGTTGCTGAAGCAAACACAGCTTATGGGACTGTAATATGATATGAGACTAGAGAAGTCTAGGATGAGACCATACAGTGCCTTCTACTACAAAATCATAGTAGCTATAGATATGTATAGGACTATATGTCACTACGCTTTATTATAGGTAATAGATGGTTGCTGAAAGATTCTAAATTCAGAGAGCAGTGGGGGGACTTGATTTGATAGTTTCGAGGCTGGTGGTATGTAGACAAATTAGAATAAATCTTTGATGTATATTCTTATTTTTTTCTAAGGCTAATATATGCAAATTCAAAAAATTTTTAATGATAAAAAATATCTCATGCCATGTTTACTATTTTAACATATTTTCATCACTTAAAAATATCTTATAACTATCTTACCATGTCAATAATGTATTTTAAAATATTTTATAGTTATAATATTTCATAGTGTAGATATATGATAACTTATTTGACCTAACCTTTATTTCTGAATATGTAGATGATTCTAATTTCTTGCAGAAAATAACATTACAATAAATACACATAACAGGCATTTTTTCCAAAGAAAACATACTAATGGCCAATAGGTTTATGAACGTGCTCAACATCACTGATCATCAAGGAAATGTGAATAAAAATCGCAATGAGATGTCCCCTCACACTGTGAGAATGGCAAGAGATAACCAACAGTGGCACGGATGTGGAGAAAGGAGAACACGCGGGTACTGCTGGTGTGAAGGTAAACTTGTGGAGCCACTATGGAAAACAGTATGAAAATTTCTTGAAAAATTAACAAGAGAACTACCATATAATCCAGCAATTCCACTTCTGGATATTTATCTGAACAAAATGAAGTTACTATCTCAAAAAAAATAACCCCCACACCCTTGTTCACTGCAGCATTATTTACAGTTTCCAACACATGAACACAACCTATGTGTCCACCAGTGGATGAATAGATAAGGAAAATGTGATATGTGACAATGGAATATTATTCAGCCACAAAAAAGAAGGAAATCCTACATTGTGACAACAGGGATGAACCTTGAGAGTATTATGCTATCTGAAATAAGTCAGGCAGAAAAAGACAAATACTATATGATCTCACTTATATGTTGAATCTAAAACAAAAACCCAAAATCAGGGATACAGAGAACATATTGGTGGTTGCTAGGGGCTGGGGGTGAGGGGTGAACAAAATGGGTGAAGGGAGTCAAAAGGTACAGACCTCCAGTTCTATGACAAATAAGTCTAAGGGTATAATATACAACATGGTGACTACAGTTAACAATACTGTAATATATATTTGAAAGTTGCTAAGAATAAATGTTCTCATCACAAAAAAAAATTGTACCTATGTGAAATGATGGATGTTAATTAACTAAACCCATTGTGGTAATCATCTTGCAGTATGTACATATATCAAATCATTGTGTTGTACAACCAATACAATATTCCATGTCCATTATATCTCAATTTTAAAAATAAATAGGAGAAACAAGATGGCGGCATAGGGTAGACACCGTATATGCAGCTGTGAACAACTATTTCAGAAAAACCACGAAAAGAACACACGGACACCACTCGCACCCACAGGACGGCTGGCTGAGTGAAAATCCTACAACCAGAGAAGAGTCTGAGACTCAGAGGAGTGGCGGAAGCAAAGTACAGAGGTACGGAGGTGCGCGC
>PVJC01038256.1:0-16834 GCA_004026665.1 Murina feae | reverse complement strand
AAATTAAATTCTCAAAGGGGTTTTTTTTTATTATCTCCAAATCTCAGACATCTTGGTCATCTAATGTAGATGGTGAAGATTTGGCCTAGTGGAGCACAGATTTATGAGGAAAGGCTAGGTTATGCCAGGAAGTAGGGTTAGGTTAATGAGAGTCTGTCCTCGTGTTCTAGACATTTTCCCCACTTCACACGTTTATGAAGATACATACATCTCATATGCATGGTCTTCAGAGTGCTTCAGTGCAAATTACAGGTTTGCTTTTTCACCTGTAAAACCCTGGGAAATATACTTTCTCATACAGCTGATATCTTTTTTTCCAGTGTGGGTTCAAGCCCTCTCCTGTCAGATTTATTTGAGCAAGGACAGGAACTCTGAGCTTGGGAGATTTGTGCCCAGATTTGTGCCCAGTTCTGCAGGGGAACCCAATTTCTCACTGGCTTTTGTTGATGTTTATGCTCAGCACAAAGCTCTTGTTTTTTTCCTGTCGGATTTATACTTTCATGTGGATTTCTAGCTGCACTTGAGCTCACCAGGGTCCCAAGATCACCTGGGGTCTGCACTTCTGCTATAGCACCAGTTCACCTGCAGAACATCCCAAGAAAGAAAGTGATATGTTTTTGAGCCCAGAGGCCTTGCAATGAGAGGAGGGTATTATTATAAGGTGGAAGTATAATCTAGGATTAATGTTCTTCCCTGGGTTACAAATATGAGCTTCACAGTAGCTGACAATTCTCATTCCAAATTACATGTTTCCTTTGTAAGTATTTTCAGAATGAAGAGACCCATAGTTTTTTTTAAATCAGAGTCTTCAGGGCATTAATTATTAGCCCACAAGTCCCCAGATCATTTTTCTTTGACATCTAATGAGAATGGTGTGGATTTGGCTCAGTTGAGCATAGGTCCACAGGGAGCTTGAAGTAGAGATTTTTTATCCACTGTGAAATCAGAGCCTCATCTGGAAGGTAAGGTTTCATCAAGATGATCATTTCCTCTGTCTCCTGTGTGACAGGATTCATTCTAAGTTTTTTCCTTCCCAATTTACAAATTTTAATTTTCTTAGTATTTTAAATTACAGTTGATGTACAACCTATTAGTTTTAGGTGTACAAGCCTATGATTAGAAATTCTTATAAGTAACAAAGTGATCGCCCTGATAAATTGAGAATCCATGTGACACCATATAGAGTTATTACAATATTACTGGCTATATTCCCTGTGCTGTAGTTTACATCCCCCTGACTATTCTTGAAACTACCAATTTGTACTTCTAAATCCCTCGATCCTTTTCATCCATCCCCCTAACCCATTTCCCACCTGCTAAGTTCCTTACAAGTATTATATTACTTGATTCTTATGACAGCCCTACCCATTGTAGGTGCGACTCAATTGTTTTATATTTGTGAGAACCTAGGCACAGAGTCTAATTTCTTTGTTGAAAGGCATATGGGTAGAAAGTGGTTGAGTCAGGATTCAGTCTCCATTAGTTAGAATTTGGGACTGTGGGTATAACTACTAGATGGTGTTTCTCCATGAGGCCTAAAGTTATATTAGGATGAATTTGTCCTAATATGACATCTTTACTGAAAAAGCCCTTTATATAATTACCCTGTCTTTTTATGTCATTCAGTGACAGTTTTGCTTCTAGCAAAACTTTAGTATGTAGCATAAAAATTGAAAAAACAAACGAACTGCTGTTTATACTGATGACAAAGTAAATATGTGATTTAAAGATTTTCAGGAATTTAGAATATATGGCTTCTTTTCTCAATTTAGGCTAAGCACTTCACACCTCAAGTTTCTGATAGTTAAGTGTTTAATTATAATACAAATAGAGAATGATTTGACATATGGGTCAAGAAATAGCCTGGCCTCCTGTGGACTACTTTAGATTCAAACCTTCTATTTTTAAGATTAAAAAGAAAACCTTTAGTGAAGATTCTTAAAACCTTCAAAACTTTTTGACTCCTTGAGGTTGTCTGGATTCTGAAGAGTAACAGAAATGTCTCAACCTCTTAGCTGGAGAAATCTGATGGAACATCGATTTTTCCTTAACTCCTGTTGAGTATTGCGTATATTTAGCCATAAGGGATCTGAAGCATTTGTGCTATAAGCTGAGTATGGAGGGGAGGGCATTAGGTTAAAACTCAGATTTTAGAACCTTAAATGTATGTGAGAAAAATAGCTTTCTTCCAGGCAACTGAACATACTAGAGAATCTGTTGACTCTCTTCTTTTAAGTATATATTTTTATTGATTTCAGAGATGAAGAGAGAGATAGAGATAAATAGATATATAGATAGGTAGGTAAACATCAGGCCCCATATTGAAGATCAAGCCCACAACTGAGGTATGGTACCTTGATGGGGAATGGAACCATGATCTTCTGGTTCATAGGTCAATACTCAACCACTGAGTATTGAGGCTTGGCATGCTGATTTTCTTAAATTGATTTAGCTCTATATACTTAATTTCACATAGTGTGTGTCTGCAAAAGTGTGTGAATTAGTCAACTTGGTTTAGTGAACATACATAAGTTTTTGACTTCATTTAAAGCAGAGATTCAGAAGAAATGATCTGTGTGACCTCCTGGGGAATCCTTTCTAATAAAAGAGTAATATGCAAATTAATTGTCACTCCGTCACAAAGATGGTGGTGCCCATAGCCACAAGATGGTGGTGCCCAGTCCTCTCAGCCCCACCAGGAGTCCCCCAAGGTGGGGGGGGAGTTTAGAGAGAGGGAGCAGCTGCTGAGAGTGGGCAGCATGAGCAGCCTGGTAGAATGCTTGCTTCCTCTCTGCTGTGATGAGGCAAGTGTTCTGCACCTGGCATTGGATGGGCTTCTGGCCAGGCTGGGTCATGGAATACTTGCATGAGAAGAGAAGGAACAAGTGAGCTGAACAGAGTTGAGTGGCCCCTGACTCCCAGGCAAGGTCAAGTTTGGGCAGCCAGAGGGTGGAGGCGGTAGAGGATAGTGTCACAGGAGTGGCTGGTGGCGGAGGCACAGGGGTGAAAGCCAGCCAAGAAAGAGGAAGGAAGCTCTTTATCAGAATTCCTGAGAACAGGGAGGAAAGTCTTTTGCATTTCCCAGCTTTGGATGGGCCTCTGGCCAGGCCGAGGAACAGAACGCTTGCATTGCCCTGGTGAAGAGGCAAGCATTCATGCCCAGCCCCAGATGGGCCTCTGGGCCACAGAGAGCCTCTGAGCAGCGGGCACGGAGTGGCCAGGCCCCACAAAGAGCTATCACACAGATTTGTGTGCAGGGCTACTAGTATTAATTGATTATTAATTGAATTGAGCCTTATGTTTATCCTGGTAGTTTCTCAAGGAGTTGGAGTCTAGAGTTGAGCTCACAGTACAGGAAGGAGGTGAGCACTGGAGCTAATTCAATACAGAGACATTTACTTTTACATGCACTTTCTGTCTGTCCTCCGTGCCTCCAGCACATGTTCATTTCCTAAAATATGCATGAAATGGTTGGATGTAAGATTATAGGAGGAGGGGAACAAAGAAAGATGCCCACAAAAAATCAAACTTGGGGAGAAGCTAAGGTCAAGAGGCCTTTTGCACAGACCTAAGTTGGATACACTGATCATCTGACCTTCTTGTACTGTCCTGTTCTTTGTTCCTAAAGAGAGCCACATCCTGTTACAGGGTTCAGTATTGGAGGAAAACTTGAAATGGGTTCAGAAGATAAGGAAGGATGATGTTGAAATGTGAAGATGGTGGTGGGAAAGAGGAAACAGGAAGACTGATGGAAGGCAATAAGGAAAGCCCAGCTTTGCAAATTGTTGCCCAGCCAGCACCACTAATTTGCTCTAAGTTTTGTGATGCTATCCAGAGAGGGAATATGAAGATTTTATAAGAAGGCAAGTGATGCGTAGCGGTGTGCTTGAGAATTCTTAGTGAAGTTTTTGGTGAGAAATGTGAGATGAATCAGATAACACAGGAAATCAGTCATTCACAAGGAGTCATGCAACTGCAGAAGGAGCCGGGGTCACGGTCTACCAGAAACCCTGCAGAGGGTTGTGAATCATTACCAAGTTGAGAGATTGGGCAATGTAGTCACCTAGAAGAAACTTCAAGGAATTAAATATTGTGAGGGTGTATCCCATGCTGGTACATATGTGTCTCTCTCTCTAAAGATGTATGGATGGATAATCATGAACTTGAATAATGTCAGAAAATCAAGATTGGGTTTTTTGTGAAGATGGGATGACAGATTAGTGTAAACTCTTAGGCCCTGTTTTATGAACATGAAATGTCATTTGTATGGAGAAAAGGTTAATCAGGTGTCTTACATAAGATGCACTTTTGGAGGCTTTACGCATTTAGGGACATCTTAAAAGTGGAAAGTGTGAAGTAATTCTGTCTATATATAACTATCCAAAACATTATCTATATCAGATTTACTCATGATAATAAAAGACCTAGATGGCAGTGCAATGCCTCCATGTCATCTTGGTATAAATTTCTAAGAAAGAGTTGAAGGTAATTCCCAATTTTAGGTTTGTTGCTTATTTTTGTTGGGGCTGCAGATTTTTCTCTAGAAATAAAAGAGAGCTCTTGCATCTTTTTTATTTCAGAAACCACTTCATCTTCTCCAGTGCAGATAACAGAAACCCCGCCTATCAGACCACAGGAAACAAGCACGACTAGCTCATCATTGAACTCACCTTGTCCAGCAGGTAACTGCATTTTCTTTCCTGAAGACCTAGAGCATTCAAAATTCGAAAATCATTGACATAGAGTTATGTGTACATATTTTGACACGAGTGCCCACATTGGCCCTCAGCTGTGTGACTGAAACAAATGTCTTACCCTCTCTGAATCTTTCTTCATTTCTAAATGGATGGAACATCACTGATCATGCGGAATCCTTGTGAGGATTAAATGAGATGAAGAGCTTAGGACATAGGTAGAGGGGATAGATACAATAGCAAGTATGACTATTATTTAGATGTCCAGAGCACATATAGGTGGCACTTTTAGCCTGGTTCCAAGAATGGCTTTTGTGCTCCTAAAATTATAGGTAAAACTTTGTATGTAATGCATATTTTTCCCATAAAGAAAAAAAAGGGGTCCATTTTCACAGTTTCCATGACAAAATTGTTAAGAATCACTCCTTACAGGATAGATTAGTAAATGCTAGTAACTTGGTTTAATTCTTACAATGCCTGTTGCATTTGGCCATATGTATATATTTTTTGGCCATATATATATTTTTAATTTCTTTATTGATTAAATTATTACATATATGTTCTTATCCCCATATTACCCTCCCCCTCACTTATGCCCTCACCCCCTTGTTGTCTGTGTCCATTGGTTAGGCCTATATGCAAGCATATAAGTACTTTGGTTGATCTCTCCCTCTTACACCCACCCTCCCCTACCTTCCTTCTGAGGTTTGATGGTCTAATAGATGCTTCTCTGTCTCCGGATCTGTTTTTGTTCATCAGATTATGTTGTTCATTGTATTGCATAAATGAGTGAGATCATGTGATATTTATCTGGCCATATTTTTTTTTATTCATTGTTTCCTTTATCGCCAGAAAGCAATGCAAATATATTTTGTGTTTGCAATGAAAATTCGTATTTTTTATAATTCTAATTTTCTTTTTGTTGAACAGATGGGAATAGCACTATGACCCAGCCTTCAGATAGTGATTGGCAATACAATGAAACTGTAAGCAAATTCCTTCCTATTTTATTAGCCATATTCTCTGCTATGTCCCCCTGGAAGCAAGTTATATTTAGAGATTACTTCTGTAAGGCTAGCCCAAAGATTAAAGTTCATTTGGATACAGGTAGACCAGCTTCTTAGAGATGCCTGATAAGTGATGTTTTACTCACACACATACACACAACACTCACACATCACAGACTTTCTTCTGGCCAAAAATTTGAACAAAAAAGAATGAACTAGTTCAGGGACAGTGAGTTAATATAGCATTCCCAGGAAGATTCCAGTTAACATTAGGAGAATAACATGCTTTGAGTCGCTATGGTGGCATGGAGGCTGTTCCAAAGAAAAGTATTATATAAGTGAAAGTGTGCTTGCTTTGACATGTGCCCTCCAATACCCTTTCCAACCTGAAAGCCTTCCATATAGAAATTTTGAGCCCAATGCTGAGATTTTCTCTACCCAATGTAATATGTTTCCCCATAGGATGATTTATTAAGGTGTTAATGTGTTAAATAACTTTGTGATTGAGTAAGTGATGAGGTAAAAGTGTCAGGATTCTGCCTCCAGAGATTAAACTGTGATGCAGCAAGAAGCTTAATCCTTCTCGCTGATCTTCCATTTGCTTTCTGTTCAAATATGGACCCTGTGGGATCTTTTTAGGATTAGACCTAAGCTATGGAAAGAGGCTTGGCATGATGCCTGCCATGTTTTAAGCTTATTCTAGGAGGGGTATACTTACAAAGTGCACCAGGAGATTTAAGCAAAATTTGCATTTCCACCCAATTGCACAATTTAAATTCATTGTTAATCAGGGTTATGTGTATGAGCAGCCACTTTCAGGCCCATTTCTGTAGAAATAGATAGAATTTAGAATTATGTTAAAAACATAAACACTGTATCAAAGGCCAAATTCAATAATTCAGCGCATCCAGATAGCATCACCAAATAAACTTATATATGAACAAAAATTGTTTCTTTCTTTTAATATAAGAGGATGTACCTTATTGAAATTTCAAAGAACAAAATGAATAACCTAATCTAATAAAAGAGTAATATGCAAACTGGTGTCACTCTGCTACACCCAAGCCACATCCACCAGTCAATCGCCATGCCCACACCAATCAGAGCGAATATATGCAAATTAACCCAGCCAAGATGGCAGCTAGCAGCCACGAAGCTGGAACAAGCAGAAGGCTTGCCCCAGAGGCGATGGAGGAAGCTAAGGTTCCTGTCTGCCTAGGCTGGCTGTGGCCTCCACTCAAGGCAACAAAGTTTCAATTATAGAATATAAATAAACTGCAGATATCTGCTTCCAGCCTTGGGCTCAAGGAAGCGCAGGGAGCCTGGGTTGTCAGGGGCAACCTGACCTGGGCTCCGGTTAAAGCAACAAAATTTCGACTTTAGAAGTTAAATAAATCCCAGATACCAGCTTCCAGCCAGCCTCACTGCAAATAGCCATCAGCCACTCACCCAGGCTGGCCAGGTACCCCAGCAGGGACCCTCTCCCTGAAGGGGATGTGGCAAGCCTGCAAACAGCCATTAGCCATTCACTCAGGCTGGCCAAGCACACCAGCGGGACCCTCACCCTGATCCGGGACACCCTTCAGGGCAAACCAGCTGGCCCCCACCCATGCACCAGGCCTCTATCTTATATAATAAAAGGGTAATATGCAAATTGACCCTAAAAGCAGAACCACTGGGAATGACTGGTCACTATGACACACACTGACCACCAGGTGGAAGATGCTCAATGCAGGAGCTGCCCCCTGGTGATCAGTGTGCTCCCACAGTCTGCTCAGCCACAAGCCAGGCTGTCAGCTGCCAGCACAGCAGTGGTGGGAGCCTCTCCCGCCTCCTCAAAAGCACTAAGGATGTCCGACTGCAGCTTAGGCCTGCTCCCCGCTGGCAAGTAGACATCCCCTGAGGGTCCCTGGGCTGCCAGAGGGATGTCTGGCTGCCAGCTTATGCCCAATCCCCCGAGGAACGGGCCTAAGCCAGCAAGTGGATATCTCCTGAGGGGTCCCAGATTGCTAGAGGGCACAGGCCGGGCTAAGGGACCCCCCTGAGTGCACAAATTTTTGTGCACCAGGCCTCTAGTTTACATATAATAAAGATCAGTCTTTGAACTAAACTTTGAGCTTTGACAAACACATACATCCACAAAAATCTCACTCCAAATGAATATATAAAATATTTCCACATCTCCAAATACATATTGAATTTCAGATTGTCTGGGAATTTCATCATGGTTATAACCTCAGAAGATCATTTGGTTTTGCCCCTCATGATCTAGAAGTAGACTAGAGCCAACAAAGATAAATGAGACTGAGTATGTTGTTTTAAGAAATGTTTTCTCCTCATAATTCTAATAAGATGCTTTTCAATCTGCTGATATTTCCTTAGCACACGAGCTTGAAACATAATACACAGAGGAACACCAGTAAGCTGTATATTGGACTCTCCAGTGCTGCCATGATATTGCTCACCATTTTGGCTGCTATACTTACCAAAAGTAAGTCATTTGACTATTGTGCTGAGGGAATGAAGTGAGGGTTCTGGAGCCAAACTACCTGGGTCCAAGGAGCTTCACACACCATATACTTTTGACTTCACATAACTTCCCTGTTCCATAACCTTGTTCCTTTTGTTTCTTAAACATATTGGCCTGTAAAGAAAAAAAGGAAATTTAAGTTCTCCATAGGAGAAATAAAACACTAAGAAATAAGAGTTTGTTGGGTGGAGTTGGGATTTGGAAGGCAACAAACCACTATACTAAGCATATTTGTTCACTCTTCCTCCTCCTTTCCCTTCAAGACCCCATTTTTGCTCCAAGGAAGGATAATATTATTGAGAGTCTTACAACACTCACTTAGCTAAAGAGGCAAATGATACATTGGAGGGGAAACAGATTCCAGGCCAACACTAGAATAACGGGTTTCAAAAACTAGCTATGACAGCCTCCATGAAAGAACCACAACCGTCCATTTCTTAAAATGAAATACAATCATTAATAACTATATTAAAGTAAGTTTGGGCATGTGTGTGAATACACTAAACCATTAATAAACATGACATAGTTTGCACACTGGGGCTTCTTTGGATCTTACAGAATCAAAAGGAGTTACCTGAAATTATAGGGAAGAGTGTAATCTGAGTTTTGTTTTCCTTTTTTAAAAACCATTCTTCTAAATTTAATTTTTCTTTAAAATAAATTTAAAAAATCTCAACATATCCTGGGGAAAGGATTAAGAAAATTTAGTAGAAATAATATATATGTTTTAGAAAAGGCCTCATGAATTCTTTGGCTGACATGTTTTATATTCTCTTCAACTCTTTCCCAATTTAGAATATGTATATGGGAAAAGAAAGGTGTTGCAAATAAGGTAAGCTTGAAAGGTTTGTGTCAATGCTTTTTGATGTTCCTACTCTAATAAAAATAAAGAAAAAAATATCTCTATTCCTCTCCCCTTTCTCCTGAACTCTCCATTTTACATCCTGGATCCTAAAAATTCTAGTTCAGTAAATGCCTCTATCACTGTCCACACCTTCCACTGATATTTTTAGCTTTCTATATTTCCCTGAAACTACTACAGAAACAGCACCCCAACCCTAAGCTCTCAGAGCAAGAGAACTAAATCACGATAGTGTTTGATGAAATTATGTTTGGATTACTTTTTTTGATTTGTTCTTGATTTCATTCGGTGCTTTGTTTACTGAAAGCCTATTCTATTCCAAAGAGATGAACAAAATAGACACAACATAGAAGCAAGTCACTAGGGTCCTTTTAGTGCTTCCAGGCAGATAGCATGGGGACTGTAGACCAGGGTAGTGGGCTGTGTGAGTGAGCCCGATGGAGTAGGAGGCCACAGGCAAAGATCTGGAGGAAGACAACTCCAGGCTGAAGCAATCCCCCATCCCGTTTTTCCACACTCAGCATGCTCTGCTACTTTACATTGGTTATGTGGCCTCATAGACATTTGATGTACAATTTTATAAATCTAACCTATTGCCCAGTTAAAGTGTAAGTCCTCTTTTAAGGGGACCTTGCCTAAAGCCCAAACTAGTAAAAGAAGCAGGCTACTTGGGGTTGGTAGAAAGAAAAGGGGAGAGAGAGAGCATTTACGATGACACGTTTGGGGCAACTATTTCACACTGACTCATTTTGAGCTGTTGACACCTAAATTGTTTCTCACATGTATTCCTGGTTCCTTTAATGATCTGAGTTGAGTGAAGACTCTACATTTCATATAATTTTTGGGCAGGCTCAGGTAATAAAAACCATCACTATGTACAAATTATAAAACAGCAGCTATATCAAAACTCTACACATAACCTTTTTATACATTTGGTGTGTGAGTGTATGTGTTACGAAAGTCATCTAACTCATGGCATTCACATTTTGACCATAAAGAGACAGTAATATTTTTGACAGCATGATCCAGTACACACTTATGTGAAACACTATTTTGCTACTTTTATGCTCTGCTATTTTGTATTCTCTGTTTATCTTAAATACAGGAAGTAGGCCACTTCCTATATTTAATAACCCTCTATAAAGAGCACAACTGTGGAAAAACACCAGCAAAACCATTTCATTAGCCACCTTTGTGAATATGCATCTTGATTTATTACTTCCATTTGATGTCTGATAACTGTCTTAGATTTTCAAAATATTTTTATTGATTTCAGAAAGAAAGGGAGAGGGAGAGAGAGCAAGAAAATACCAATGATGAGAGAAAATCATCAATGGGTTGCCTCCTACATGCTCCACACTGGGGATTAAGCCTGCACCCCGGCTTGTGCCCTGACCTGGAATAGAACCGTGACCTCCTGGTTCATAGGTCGACACTGAACCGCTGAGCCATGCCAGCCAGGCCCGTCTTAGATTCTTGATTTATGTACATGGATGTCTTGAATGAGAATAGTCTGAATACATCTTAGATGTGTTTTTTTTCCAACCTTGCTTATTAAACAAACTTCCCCACAACTTAATATTTACAACTCTGGAATCTCCTAGTCATTTAATATGTTGTGTAAATGGGGCTTTAGTGTTGCAAATAGACAAATGTGCTGTTCATTATTTAGAAATGATCTGCTTTTCACTTACTCATGTTATTCTTTTTATAGCAAAGAGCCTCTGACTGGAACTTCACAAAATGGAACTTCAGTGCGCTACCAACCACATGAGAATCTCTGCTTTGAGAATGGTCTTTACAATGTTTATCAAGACCCATAGGTCCTAAGACTTTAGGCCTTTGACTGCAGAAAGCACTGACCAGATCTCACCATGTCAATTCTTTTAAGCTCCAGGATTATTTTTCTGTCAATATTTCACGGCTTTCCAATGTGTCTGTGATGTTGGTTAGAGTATCTTTAGCTCATCAGTGTGAAGTCAAACCTCGTTGGTAATTAGTCTTAATTTTTTATATTAAAACCAGGGGCCTGGTGCACAAAAATTTGTGCACTCAGGGGGTCCCTCAGCCTGGCCTGTGCCCTCTCGCAGTCTGGGACCCCTCAGGTGATGTCCAACTGCTGGCATGCCTGGCCAGCCTGGGTGAGGGGCTGATGGCTGTTTTCAGGCTGCCCACAGCCCTTCAGGTTTTGGGTCCCTACTGGGGTGCCTGGCCAGCCTGGGTGAGGGGCTGAGGGCCATTTTCAGGCTTTCAGGCTGCCCACAGCTCCCATTGACCCAAGGTCCCAGCGAGGCTGGCTGGAATCAGGTTTCTGGGGTTTATTTATCTTCTATAATTGAAACACTGTTGCTTTGAGCTGAGGCCTAGGCAAGGAAGAAAGCCTCCTGTTTGTTTCAGCTCCGTGGCTTCTTTAATTGAAACATTGTTACCGTGAGCAGAGGCTCAGCCAGCCTAGGCAGGCAGTTGCAACGGAAGCCTGCTGTTTACCCTAGCTCCGTGGCTGCTGGCTGCCATCTTGGCTGGGTTAATTTGCATACAGCTGCTCTGATTGGCTGGTGGGTGTGGCTTGGCTGGTGGGCGTGGCTTAGGTGTCCCAGAGAGATGGTTAATTTGCATATTACTCTTATTAGATTAGATTCAATTTTTCTGGTCATAGCAGAGCCCTCTCCTAAATATGAACTGAACATTTTAGAATTACATATTCTATACAGACTTTATGAATCTTGCATCCATCAAGAATTCTCATTGGGTAGACATGAAATGAACCAATACCTTGGTCACTAAAGCTGTCACAAAGAGCAGAATAGGACTTAAAATCAGCAAATTCGATTTGGTACTTCAATGAATCCATTTGGAAGCATTTCATGATTAACTCTTTTTTAAAATCTTGTAATCAAAACATTGCATTTCTTAAGTTCCCCCAAAGGTTTCAAATTATGGAGGCACATAGATTTTTATTTCCTTCATGGAGAAATAAAGTCAGTGTGATTTCACCGTTAGATCTGTTTGTTCATGGCTCTGAAAATAGAAGGTTTTAAGTGCTTTCCTTAAGCACTTCAGGGACCAGGATGAAGCTAGGATGGTGAGTGGAGCAAGTAAATAGGTGGAGAAAATCAATGGCCATGTGATTTATGCTACTTCTGCTATACCTACCACATAGACAACCATCAGAACTAACTTAGAATGATGCAGTACAGAGCTAAATAAGAAGGTCTCTGCCTTAGAAAAGTAAGTGCAAATCTAATAGTGCTGTTTGAGAGTGCTACTAGTTTTAACCAGAATTTTAAATTGTCCCCAAACCACTTTGATTATTAAAATTATTTTAGAAGGATGATTTTTTTTTATATCATCAATTCCAATGCTGTTCCTTTTCCACAAATGAATTAAGTTTTTGGTTTTGGCAAGAGAGTTAAAGCCAAAAAAGAAAGGATATTTTTAGCCACCAGAAACTTTTTTCTTCATATCAGAAACATTTTGACATGAATAGTTTACAAGGCTGGGTAGTAATTTCAATTTGAGTTAATTCTGAAATAATTCACACTTGATGTTCAGTGCTACCCACACCATAGTGGCCTAGGAGGGCAGAGTGCTTGTTTCTGAAGGCAATGTTTTTGACATGTAGCTACAGAATTCTAGAAAATGATAGCACCTCTGAATAAAGGTTATAGTATATGGGCAAATAATATTGTTCAGCATTGTCCACTGGGTTTTACAAATAGAGTGAGATTAATATGGCTTATACATTTTTGTTCAAACTACAGCGTTTTTCTTTTAAATTCAAGACAACATGCAGGAGGTAGCTTATGTATATTGCACATTGATGTTTCTTTTCCCTTCCTCTAAAAATCAATAAATTATTCTTTTAGACAAACAAATGAATGAACAAATAAACAAGCTAGTGTGGCTGCAGCAAAGTGAGTGAGGAGGTTTGGAAAGATAAGCTGGAGACATGGGCACTTTCTCACAGGGGGCTGAATGCAAAAGGCCCTATGAACACATCTGTTGAGAATAGTCCCAATCCTATGAACAAAACATGTAAAGGGTTAAACATTCTATGCACCACCAAATTATGATACCATTAGTTAAGGTGCTATCTGGAAGTAAAGAGATAATTTGTCTTTTGCTCTCCCCCCTAATCAAAGGCTTTGGTCAGTCAGTTGGTTTTGAACAGCTTTGAGTGGTCGGGAGATACACTCCCAAGACTGTCTCTTCGACTCTTGATTACATCAGTTTTTTTGAGGAAATAGAAAAAAGTTATTGCTCCATCTAAAGAAAAGGTAATGGTAGCTATCAAAATGTAAGGTGGTGACCTTATCAGCCTTGACTACGAAATGTCAGTGAGGTGTATGTGGGACTTAAAATACCTGGGAATCTAATTGTAAAGTTCCCTTAGGGCAGTGGTTCTCAATCTGTGGGTCGCGACCCCTTTGGGGGTTGAACAACCCTTTCACAGGGGTCACCTAAATACATCCTGCATATCAGATATTTATGATTCATAATAGTAGCAAAATTACAGTTATGAAGTAGCAATGAAAATAATTTTATGGTTGTGGGTCACCACAACATGAACTATTATTAAAGGGTCATGGCATTAGGAAGGTGGAGAACCATTGCCTTAGGGCCTTTGGAGCTCTGACTTCAGTGTGTGGTGGTGATTGGTGTCTGCCTAATGTCCCCTGAGCCCTTTGTCACCTTAGCTGCCAGTGTAATCTAAAAAACCAAGATCTGCCCTGCTGTTGTGGCTCACCGGTTGAGCGTCCACCTATGAACCAGGAGGTCATGGTTCTATTTCTGGTCAGGGCATAAGCTCAAATTGTGGGCTCAATCCCCAGTGTGGGACATGCAGGAGGCAGCTGATTAATGATTCTCATCATTGACTAAAGGCCCAGTGCATGAAATATATACATGGATATGGTCCTTAGTGGCTGCCGGCTGCCAGCTGGGGCCTTCCTTCTGCACTGCCCCCTGGTGGTCAGCTCATATAATGAGCTATCAAACTCCTGGTTTGTTGAACTCCCTAGAGGACACTTTCTCCCTCTCTCCCTTACTCTCCCTCTCTGGCTTCCTCCCTCTTCCTTTCTGAAATAAAATATATTAAAAAATAATTAAAAAACCCAAGATCTGATTGTGTTCCAGGTTAGCTGAAAATCCCCCCACTGCTTCCCAGTAGGTAAAAGGCCCAAATCAATGATAAACCCCTCACCGAATTCCCATTGTCTGCTTCATGCAAGCCTTCCCTGCTGTACTCTAGTAGAGAGAAATGCCTCAAATGCCCACTCTCACTCCGAAGCTCAACCTATATTTGGGGAAAGCTTGTCTCCTGTATTTTCACTGGACATATATTTAAGGTTCAGCCCAAATGTTACCTCTTAAGCCCTTCTGGACCTCATCCCTCTAGGCAGAATTAATCTCTTGTGAACACTTCTATGGAGCCCTCTTTAGCCACTGGACGAACATGCCAGGCATGGTGCTATTGCCCAGCTTGGGTCATTCTGCACGAGACCGGGGCCCTACTTAACATGTGGGGCACATCTGGGTGAATTACAGAGACACCCCCTCTTTTTTTCTGGCTGGCACAGCCCCTGAGCCAGGGCAAAGGCTTGTCAAATGGAGTCTGTCCAAACTACCAGCATAAATAGTGACTCTAGTGACCCTATAGCTTAGTGCTTTGTGTTAGAGATGTGTGGATTGAGGACGCTTTGTATACTGAGCTCTTTGATAGAAGCATCTGCTATTTCTCAATACCCAGCTTACACATAGCAGGTACTTAGTACATACCTATGAAAATTGGGGAATAAATTCAAAGAATGTTTTCTAGAACCTTTCTATATGTGTTGGGGAAGAGGAGGCAGAAGAAGAGCTAAGTGTCTTTAAAACTTTTTATGAGATAGAAACCACTCTCTTCATATGACTGGCTGAGACCCGTACTTTGCAACCTTGGCTGTACATTAGAATCACCCGGGAAGCATGGCCAACTACACATGCCCAGACCAAGTCAATAAGAATCTCAGCTGTGGGGACAGAAAGAGGTTTTTTGTTTTGTTTTGTTTTTTAATCTTCCAAGGTGATTTCAGTGTGTAGCTGAGGCTGAGAACCACTGACCTGGAGAGACTTGGTGAGAGCAGGTGAGCGCTTGTGTCCTTGTTCTGTGTGACGAGAGCTCTGGAAAAGCATAAAAGGTACAGACTAAAACAGAAGAATATTGACAGTGGGCTGGGACAGGTGAACAACAAGTGGGCCCACCCAGGGTGACTAGATCTTTCCTGTGTCTGGCTTGCATGGCAACAGCATTATATTGGTGGCAGCTCTGGGAATGAACAAATGGACGCTGCCACGTGTTTGAAAGCTCAGGAAGCCAGCCTGCAGTGGTTTAGCTGACTGTCCACTTTCTAAGAACTAAACATTTCCTTCCACAAGTTGTAAAAGTAAGCAAAGCAGAAAGACCCTTTGGCCTGTGAGGGTTTTCTATAAGGTAACCTTTGTTTTATACTGTGGACTGCTGAGATAGGGTTTGCTTTGTCTGGCAAATGCTGAACCTGCTGAGCCTAAAACGTCCTTGGAGGATGACAATTGGATAGTGCAAGATGAAGATACAAGGAGGGGCATCGTAATGTTCGCTATAATTTTTTTTAAAGGCCAGAAGCAGGTATTTTTAGAATGCTTCCTGGCAGACAGAAAGGACGTCTTAGAGAGAGGACAGTAAACTTGGTCCTGTCAGGGGTAAGAAGTTGGCAGAGTGACCCTAGCAAATGCCCAGTGAGAGAGCCCTGGTGAGAATTTAGCTGAAAAAAATATTTTAGCAGCTTTATTGAGAGATAATTCACATACCACATGCTATTTCATAAATATGAGCCCTGAACCCATAGTTAATTGAGTCTGCCTTACACTTGAATAGGGGCATTTGCTAGTTGTTATTAGTTATTATGTGGGCAGACATATCAAGGGCAAATATCAAGTTCATGAAACATAGTTTATAGTGGAAAAATCTGGAGCTTAGGGACTTGTAGTCTCATTTGAAATCCTGTGTTTTTGGACAAATCAGTGTTCTCAGGTCTGTTTCTTTCCCTGTCTAAAATGAAGAGATTGACTGTGATCTCTTGAGGTGTGCCTGGCCAGCCTGGGTGAGGGGCTGATGGCTGTTTGCTAGCTCTGTGATGCTCTGCAGCTGCTCATGCTGAAAAAGCTGGAGGTTTATATTAAATGTATTGAAGCCTTAGCCATTTGGCTCAGTGGATACAGCATAGGCCTGCAAACTGAAGGGTCCCGAGTTCAATTTTGGTCAAGGGCACGTCAGGTTATGGCCTTGATCCCCAGTGTGGGGCATGCAGGAGGCGGCCAGTCAATGATTCTCATCATTGATGTTTCTCTCTCCCTCTCCTTTCCTCTCTGAAGCAAATAAAAATATACTGAAAAATGTATTTGATGGCACAAATGTGGGTGACAGGGAAATGCAGTAAGGAAAGACAGAGAAAGACCACGGGTTTGAAGAAACTCTTCAGTCTGTGATACACTTCCCTTTTGTAAAGAACTCTTAGCTTTCAAGTTTCCCAGACAGAAGTCACTCTCCCTGTGCTGAGAATGTTTGGGTTTGAGATGGAGGGACCATGGGAGGTGGGCTCCAGGGTATGTCTCGCCCGTCTTGTCCAGTTCTGCCCCACTAGCCACCTTCTAATTAATTTCCTTTAAATGTGCACAAATCCATGCACTGGCTCACTAGTACAATATACAATACATAATACAT
>PVJC01038255.1:0-16822 GCA_004026665.1 Murina feae | reverse complement strand
GTCCCTCACCCCTTTGGGGTGTGGCCAGCCTGGGTGACAGGCTGAGGGCTGTTTTCAGGCTGCCCACAGCACCTTCAGGTTTTGGATCCCTACTGGGGTACCTGGCCAGCCTGTGTGAGGGGCTGATGGCTGTTTGCAGGCTGGCCAAGCCCCCCAGTGGGAACCCTCACCCCAATGGGGTGTGGCCAGTGTGGGTGACAGGCTGAGGGTCATTTTCAGGCTTTAAGGCTGCTCACAGCTCCCATTGACCCAATGTCCCTGCAAGGCTGGCTGGAAGCAGGTTTCTGGGGTTTGTTTATCTTCTATAATTGATGCACTGTTCCTTTAAGCTGAGGCTAGGCAGGTAACGAAGCCTCATTTCTGCTTCAGCTCAAGGTTTCTATAATTGATATACTGTTCCTTTAAGCCGTTTCCTAGGCAGGTAATGATAGTAGTGGACCCAGCCTGCTGTTTGTTTCAGCTCCTGAGTCTTATATGATTGAGACTTTGTTGCAAATATATTTTGCCTGGAGCCAGGATAAGCCGAGCCAGCCTGCCAAGGGCTGCAAACAGTTTCAGTTTCACTCCTGCTGCAATGGAAGCTGCCGTTTACTCAGGTCCATGAGTGGCGGCCTCCATGTTGGCTGGGCTAATTTGCATACAGTCGCTCTGATTGGCTGGTGGGCGTGGCTTAGGCATCCCAAATGGGTGGTTAATTTTAATATTACGCCTTTATTAGTTTATATATATATAATATATACATATTATATATGTATGTATTATATATATATATTATATATCATCCAACCTGTGCCCCTCATTGGCCACATCACAGAAAAGCCAGTAGGCAAAAAGGCTAGTTCCCAGAAGCCAGCTGTCTGGCCAAAGGGCAGAAAAGAAGAGGGGAAGGGGACTGGAAATGTTTAATAAGATATGTATATGGATAGACATGAGGCTGAGAGGCACTGTTTTTGATGGACTAAAATAGTTATGAAAACACTTAAAATATATATAAATATATATTTCTTTTTCTCTCATAACCAGGTGGGTAGAATCTTGTCTTTCTCTGATAGCAAAACCATAGAGTAGAAAATATGAGAGTTATTTTCAACTGTTTGATTTTAGTGCATCATAAAAATACTTCAGTTGTGTTTAATGCACTTTGCGGCAGTGCTTTCCACATGAAATATTCACATAATGAATCAGAATCTATACCGTCTTACTGAAAATGCCTGTAGTACTTATGGATTTAGAATTTAAGATTTTGCTTCATAAGAAGCTTCAAAATTAATTTTCTGAGTATAACAATTTTTTTCAACGTATAATACACTTTCTATAGAGGACATAAAAGGTTTATAAGATTTAATATTCTACAATAATTTCCTTTGTGGAAGAGTTATAATTATCTCTAAAACATGTTATATATCTACCCAGTGTTACTACATATTTCTCTTACTGAAATTGGATTATATAAATTTACTCCTGAATTAATTTCCTACAGGTGCTTTCTCTTTGTACAAAGTCCAATCTTAAATATTAATGGACATGTAATGCGTAAAAATTAGGATTTTTTATTGTTCTTCTAATTGCCTTGTTGTTTTTTTCCAATCTTGCTCCACATTTAGGTCACAGAACAATTAGTTATAATGGTCATTTTTTAGAAAAAAATAAAATATTACTCATAAAATGAATCAACTTTTCTTCTTGACGTGAATCGCGGGTTTGAATTAAACATAGCTGAGAGCTCAGGTTTCCATTTAAAAAATGAATTTTTTTATTGCAGACGTCTGGAACAGAACTCAATCAAGGTCATCCCTCCTGGAGCTTTCTCGCCGTATAAAAAGCTTAGAAGAATGTGAGTGAAAAATGTTTTGGAATATGTGTAATTTTTAAAATTTTACGGGTCATGACCATGCAAAGACATCCATCTAAGTATGCATATTTAGGTGTTAGCTTAAGTATTAAGTGATGGAACTGTTTGATGCTAGTTCTATAGTATGTAATATTAATAACTAAACTGTATAACATTTTAAGGTTCTCTCTAATTTTACTTATTGATTCACATGAGTGAAGTCAAATCTTAGATGTTCTATATTTAAAAATAAGACATAGCATCTTTTATAATTAAGAAAACAGTCAATAACTGATTTAAAAGGGTCACTTTTTAAAATGTAGGACACTTTAGATGTTTCATGTTACAAATTATATACATGTATTGATAGGTGCAAAATCAGCATACAAAGGCAGTAAGTAGCGTTCTCCTACAGCACATCTCACTGCAATTGCATTTAACATAACCTAACCCTATTTCTAATCGCAGCGACTTGAGCAATAATCAGATCTCCGAACTAGCACCGGATGCCTTCCAAGGACTGCGCTCCCTGAATTCACTGTGAGTATTGACCACAGCACTGAAGGAAAGCACACTCTGTGTTTTCATTTGGATTTTTTAAAATTACTCCTTTAAGTTTTTGTATTATGAATTATTAATAACATTAATTATTATTAGTCATTAGTGAATCCCACTGTTTTCATTGAGGAGTGTTACCTGTCACTAAAGTCAGTCTGTTTTAGCCCAGCTGGTGTGGCTCAGTGGTTGAGCATCAACTTATGAACCAGGAGGTCACTGTTCAATTCTGGTCAGGGCACATGGTCTGAGCTGTGGTCTTGATCCCCAGTAGGGGGCGTGCAGGAGGCAGCCAGTGGATGATTCTCTCTTGTCATTGATGTTTCTATCTTTCTCTCCTTCTCCCTTCCTCTCTGAAATCAATCAATAAGTTAAAAAAAAAAAATCAGCCAGTTTTAGGGTATATATTTTAGGACTAGATGATTTTGATAATGTTGCTGTTTAGAAAACAAGAGTAGGAGCCCCCTTTTTGATCATTTTTGTTTCTAAAATGAAGGGGAAATGTTTATTTTGGAATGCTCTGGTCAATGTTATATTTATAATCCTGAAGCTGCTAGGGCTCTGGGGACAGCATCAGTCCCCACTAGGAGGATGCTGGCTGGCGTCTCACAGAGAACAGTGGAAGATGTGCTGGGAGAGACCCCTCAATGCCCTTCTTTCTCACTTTCAGACTTCCCTGAAAGAGCCAGCTTTGATCTCTAACAGTTCAAAGATAAGAACAGTTTTACAGCTTTTTAATGTCAAAAGGACTTTCAGGAAGATAGCTAAAGTGCTTCTAAAATAAATAGGTAAAGTCTGTCATCCTTTACACTTGTAAAAAATTTCGGAAGTTCATCAAGTCAAGTCACCTTTATTATTTCAAATTTTAACTTTAATGTTTGAAAACGAAAGCTTGCATGTATTTTTAATGAGTTGATGCTTAGAGAATGGTTCCTACTGATGTAAATTACTGCAGAGCTCTATGAATTTCAGAAGTCCTTGGGAGCCAGTGAGAATTCCATGTTATAAATGTGCAAGACCCAAACACACACCCAGGGTTTATGTAACAACATACACTTGCGCTTGCCTGGGCACGTGGGTGTTCAGATGGCTCTGCTGGTCTGCTCAGAAAACTACATATTTTTTTAAAAGAAAAAACTATCATCTCAGCAGTGTCTGCTTAGGTTCATTGTTTGTTTTGGGTGTTTATTTGTTTGTTTTACTCCAGAAAGTCCAAGGCTAGGGGAACAATTGTTGGCAGAAGATGTAAAGTGTAGTCCTATATTGCCCTCAAGGTGGGCTGTCAGATTCTAAAATACCGAAGTTTAGTGTAAAACACAGTCAAATCACCCAAATTGTCCATAAAAGTACTGTGTGTGCTATTCTGGACAATAATGCTATCCAAAGTAAATACAGACAGCCTTCCAGCCAAAAGGGCAGAACAGAAGTCAAGTCCATATATCAATTCCTGTGCTTCAAGTATCTGCACCTCAAAGGTGATCATTAAATGTCAAGAGACATGGAGAATGCTTACTAAGTCCCTTGTGCCTCAGCTGTTCTGTCTCTAAGGTGAGGGCAAGATTGCGTCCCTACTGGTTTTGTTAAAGCACAAAGAGAAGAATTCAAGAGATACCAAACATGGCCTTGATAGATTCTCCTGATACTTATCAATTTGTATGTTTCTGGATTTTAATTATCCCAAAGAATTTTTAGATCCCAAATATCCTAGCTATAGTTTTTTCTCTTCTCCCATTTCTTTAATTAACCCCTTGCAAAAGATTGTAGTTCACTTATTGTAATTACTTCCTTCACTAAAGAGCTCCCCAGTCCCACGGAGGTCTGCAGTGAAGAGCTGTTGTATTTTGATTCTCATTTCTGTATTCACACTTCCTACAGTCTTGCCTTGGACTCCTGTTAACTCTCCTGCTTGAGACCTTGCATTTTACTCCTGGTCTTCAAGGGAAAGGCACATGGGAGTAACCTCTCCTTTCTCCTGACTGTCTTTAAACTTGCTGAGTGTTTTACTTCTCAGGTATACATTGTTTTTAATTTATAAGTGTAGCTCTCTACAGTATATTTAAATAATGAAACCTGCCCACAGCACCTTTTACATTGAGAGCCATCTTAATAGGTCTCTGGTTCGGATATTTTTGTCTTGAGCTAGGAGATCTAACTGGACAGGTGAATTCAAAGCTTAGGCGCCAGTGTTGCTGCATCCTAATACCTAGATGGTGACCTACTATCCTAGAGTGGAAACTCCAATGGTGAAACTAAGTTTAGAATTCCTAGCCTTCCTTCTAGCAGCAGGTGCAGAAGCTGCCGTAAAATGTTCCTATTGTCCCAAAGAACTGTAAAAACTTCTCCATCAGCATAATTATGCTGAATATATTCAGAGTGCTGAATATACGTCATATGTAAGAAAACTATCATTCTTGGTCTTTGGATGATATGCAGATCCCTCATGTATTTATGTTCTTTCCAGCAGCATTCATTTTTACCTTTTCATTTCTCTTGAACATTTGTTTCCTTCTTATGGGCACAGCACACATTCTCGCTGGCCTTCTTGCACTCGATGTCTTTATGTGATGACACATCTTTCCCCCATTTTTATACAGATTTTGGCTCTATTTTCCAACTGCCAACCAACTTCTCATTTCCTGGTCTTTGGATTTTTTATCTTTTTTTATCATGTGGATCTTATTGTATGTAAGAAAAACATACCCAGCACTAGTGCTGCTATCCCTTTTTGTGGAGAAATCTCATTACCATCCTATTTAGTATTTCTTTAGTATAATAGTTTCAAGATTTTGGGTTCATATACCCAATGCTACCTACACAGATAGATTTCCTCCATCCTTGTCTGCTCGCCTTTTTCTCCCGTGAACCCAAATTGTCTCATTTACCAAAAAAAAAAAAATCTTTTTAAACATGATATATGAAAAAACAATGATTTGCTGTAAAAATAAGTTTCACAGTGCAAACATGACATACCTCCCAGCTGTTCCTCCTTTCATTTGAGCCTACCAAATAAACAACCTACCAAATTATTTGCCCATAAATTCTTATATGGGCCTCCCACTACTTCTATGCATTGTATGTCCTCTAATTCTCAATGGGTTCAAAATATGAAACTCCTTCAGTATTCAAATTATTCTTTGGGATTTTTTTTTTAAGCCATACCTTATTCATCTTGGTCACATCAGTGCCTGAGACATGCACAAATGATAAACATTCAAAAAAATAAGAGTTGGAGTTAGTGTCATTGGGCACCATGCTTAGAACCTAACAGTGTTCCTGGCACACAGTAAGTGTACAATATCGATTGAACAAGTCGTGAGTTGAGTATCCTAAATTGATGCCGTGATCTGCACCTTTGTGTTCCTAAAGCCTCCTCTTTTCTTATTCTTGATCTTAAAACATATTGAGTTATTCTTGTTTTACCCTTCCCTTGTTCCCTTCCCTCCTTGACCCTGACAATACAGGTTTATCTCTTTTCTTCATTGACTATTAAAATTATTTCTTCTGTTATTGATTTACCTTTAAAATAGCCATATTCTACAGAAGTGAATTTTTGTTATGCTATGTAACTTTACCATGGGAATCTGTACAGATTTAAAGTCTCTTTACACAATATAGCACCTAGCTTTATTTATTTATTCCCTTGAGAATTTTCTTCAATTTTGTGATATATCCCATCTCTCACCGACATCTTAAAAGGGAAACTTTATTCTCACTCCTTTTTTTAAAAAAATATATTTTATTGATTTTTTTACAGAGAGGAAGGGAGAGGGACAGAGAGTTAGAAACATTAATGAGAGAGAAACATCGATCAGCTGCCTCCTGCACACCTCCCACTGGGGATGTGCCCACAACCAAGGTACATGCCCTTGACCGGAATCGAACCCGGGGCCTTTCAGTCCGCAGGCCGACGCTCTATCCACTGAGCCACACTTGTCAGGGCTAGTCTCACTCTTATTTATCTCCCTTGTATTGTTATTTTCCTCCTTTTCAAACAGAAATCATGTACTGCTGCCTACCAAACACATTAATTATTTAGACTCTCATTTAAACTTTTTCCTCCTGCATTATAATATCCACTTATTTAATTTTTAAAATATTTTCTGTTTGAAAGGGTTTGAAAATCTGTAATTTTATATTTATTTTTATTTTGAAAGTATTATATGTCCCCTTCCTTCTACCCCCCCATTTCCTCCTCCACCTCCTCAGCCCCTTCCACTCAGCCCTCACCACACTATTGTCTTGTCAAAACCACTTCTTTTAGAATTATTTTTTTCTCAGTTTCAAAAGTGATATATGTTCATTGTAGAAAATGTAAAAATTAAGTAATAACTGTATGTGCAAATTCAAGTCAACTCTGGAAGGCAAATCATTTGCCATCCAAAGATTTTTCACATTTTTTTCTGTGTCTGTGTGTGTGTGTGTGTGTGTGTGTGTGTGTGTGTGTATATTACAAAATTAAAATTATAATTTAATCCTTTATATTATGCTTTGAAAAAAATATTAAATTTATTGGGTTGACATTGGTAATAAACTAATATAGGTTTGAAGTCTACAATTCTGATACATCACCTCAATCCTGCATTATGTGGTCACCACCCAAGGTCAAGTCTCATCTCCTGCCATCACCAATATTTGTCCCACTTTACTTTTTACTACCTCCCTCTCACCCCCTCTTTCTCTTGTAACCACCATGCTGTTGTTGTCTATGAATTTTTGTTTATTTGTTTTTCTTATTTGTTAATTTCTTGCTTTCAAGTTGATATTCCACCTATGAGTGAAATCATATGGTTCTTGACTATTTCCATCTAACCTACTTCACTTAGCATGATATTCTCCAAGATTCATCCATATTGCCACAAATGGCAGTATTTCATCTTTTTGTTTGGCTGAGTAGTATTCTATTGTATAAATGTACCACATCTTTTTTATCTAATCGTCTATTGAAGGACACTCCAGTTGTTTCCATATCTTGGCCACCATGAATAATGCTGCAATGACCACTGGGGTACATATTACTTTTACAAATAAATGTAAAAAATATGACAAGTTAGCAGTGTACAGTTTTATGTAAAGCAATAAAATTATGAACTGTGTTCATTTTGTTAATTTTTCTTGTTTTTCAAACTTTCTATCATAAGCATCAGTGTGTAGAGTGCTTACTAACTTCCTGTTTTCCTGAACACATATGTGTTGGACTAACTTGTTACACTGGTTTGGTGTCTGACATTTTTTTTTTTCATTTAAATTGTTTTTCCAGTGTTCTCTATGGAAATAAAATCACAGAACTTCCAAAGAGTTTATTTGAAGGATTATTTTCCTTACAGCTACTGTAAGTATTTGATTGTTTCTGATCTGTTGAGCCAAATGTTATAATTTGTCAGTGTGCCATTTCATATTTTCGTGGGGGCTTCAGAAAAATTCGACCTAAAATGACATCTAATCTAATAAAACAGTAATATGCAAATTGACTCTCACTCCATTACACCTAAGCCATGCCCACCAGCCAATCAGAGTGACTATATGCAAATTAACCCAGCCAAGATGGCAGCCGGCAGCCACAGAGCTGGAACAAGCAGGAGGCTTGCCCTGGCCATGCAGGAAGCTAATGTTCCTGTCTGCCTAGGCCAGCTCAAGGCAACAAAGTTTCAATTATAGAAGATAAATAAATCCCAGAGACCTGCTTCCAGGCTTGGGCTCAAGGAAGCCCTGGGAGCCTGGGTTCTCAGGGGCAACCTGACCTGGGCTCCAGTTAAAGCAACAAAGTTTCAACTTTAGAAGTTAAATAAATTCCAGCCAGTCTTGCTGCAAATAGCCATCAGCCACTCACCTAGGCTGGCCAGGTACCCCAGCAGTGATCCCCTCCCTGAAAGAGATGTGGCCAGACTGAAAATGGCCCTCAGCCCCTCACCCAGCCTGGCCAGACACCCCAGGGGGGCACACCCACCTTGAAGGGGCTGTGGCCAGCCTGCAAACAGCCATTAGCCACTCACCCAGGCTGGCCACGTACCCCAGCAGGAGCCCCCTCCCTGAAGGGGATGTGGCCAGCCTGGAAATGGCCTTCAGCCCCTCATCCAGGCTGGCCAGGCACCCCAGGAGGGACCCCCTCCCTGAAGGGAATGTGGCCAGTCTGAAAATGGCCCTCACCCCTCACCCAGGCTGGCCAGACACCCCAGGGAGGGGACACCCACCTTGAAGGGACTGTGGCCAGCCTGCAAACAGCCATCAGCCACTCACCTAGGCTGTCCAGGCACCCTGATCCGGGACACACTTCAGGACAAACCAGCTGGCCCCCACCTATGCACCAGGCCTCTATCCTATATAATAAAAGTATAATATGCAAATTGACCCTAACAGCAGAACCACTGAGAATGACTGGTCACTATGACACACATTGAACACCAGGGTGCAGATGCTCAATGCAGGAGCTGCCTCCTGGTGGTCAGTGTGCTCCCACAGGGGGAGCTCTGCTCAGCCACAAACCAGGCAGCCAGCTGCCAGCACAGTAGTGGTGGCGGGAGCCTCTCCCACCTCCTCAGCAGAACTAAGCATGTCCGACTGCAGGTTAGGCCTGCTTCCTACTGGCAAGTTGACATCCTCCGAGGGCCCCTGGGCTGCCCAAGAGATGTCTGGCTCCAAGCTTAGGCCCGATCCCCCAGGGAGCAGGCCTAAGCCAGCAGGTGAACATCTGCCGGGGGGGTCCCAGATTGCTAGAGGGCACAGGCCAGGCTGAGGGACCTCTCCCCCCTCCCCCCCTCCTCAAGTGCACAAATTTTTGTGCACCGGGCCTCTAGTAGTTTAATAAAATGGAAAAGATTCACCTGGTGCTAACATTGTTGATGGTTATTTATTTGAAGACATAACACTTTGAAATTGTCCCTAAACCTTTCTCTCCACACTTGTCACGAATATATGCATTTTATCTGCTTTGTCATTTAATGCTTTTACAATCCCTGCCCTTAGTGGAGCTTCTCTGGTTTGATTTAACAATAGTTGGAAAGGACAAAAACATATATTTGTCTACCTTTGTGCAAAGAATCTGCAAGAGTGACATCCTCCAGCACAAGAACAGTGTGTAGGAGGCCAGAACATAGCAGTGCACTCAAACTAATCTTTAGTAAGAGATTTCTCTGTAAATCCCTGGATTATATCTTTAAAGACCACTCTGCTTAGACAATAGCTAGATCTCTTTTGCCTCAAAAAACAAAAACAGAAAACATTTACTGTATATATTTATAAGACTAAAACTTGACCCCAGGTATTTTAATTAATGCTTATATGAAATGGAAATTTAAAAAAAATATGCTATTATTAAGATTGGCCCAGCTCCTGTGGATGCAAAGAAGAGTGTGATGTAATTACTTCTCTCAACTAGTTCATAGTCAGTCTACTTTACAGTTTTTAAATGTATGATTTTACTTGTATATGGAATCTAAAGATCAATATAAACAAACAAACAAAACAGAAACAGGTTCATAGATACAGGAAACAGTGATGGTTGACAAAGCGAGGTGGTTTGGGGGCTAGGTGAAAAAAGTGAAGGATTGAGAAGTATAGATTGGTAGTTACAAAATAGTCATGGGTATGTAAAGCACAGCATAGGAAATAGTCAACATTATTTTAAGAATTATGTATGGTGCTAGGTAAAAAACTGGAAATAGGGGGAACATTTTATAAAGTATATGATTGTCTAACCACTATGCTGTACACCTCAAACTGATATAAAATGATATCGACTGGTAATTGAAAAAAAATTATAATAGAAAAAGTCAATATCATAAAAATCATTTAACTTGGAATGTTATTGTTTTCATAGAGCAGCTGAATGGACTAGTGTTTTATGGCTTTTATTTTTTTCTTTATGGTGTCCTTGACTGCAGAGGTCGGGTCTCACCCACCTTCGTCTACTGCAAAGCTCTACATCTAGAGCATACATGTAATCACTTTTTATTGAATAAATGTGTAAGTACCACTAGATTTGAGCTTTCTTTCAACTGTGTGAGCCTTGCTTTATCCGATATAACTCCAAATCTTCAACCTGTGGTGCCTAAATTATTACAGTTAGAATGTCCATGTTGAGATGAAGAGAAATATGTTTCTCATTGGTTTTTTTTCTCAAGGACGAAAACTTGAAGGTAAGTCCAGGAGGTGCTACACTTTAATCCTACGACTATTTGATCAAACAGATTATTGAATGCCAACAAGATAAACTGCCTTCGGGTAGATGCTTTCCAGGACCTGCACAACCTGAACCTTCTCTCCTTATACGACAACAAGCTCCAGACCATCGCCAAGGGGACCTTCTCGCCTCTCCGGGCCATTCAGACCATGTATGTACATGTGGTTTGGATCATATTTGATGACCATTGTTTTCACTCTAAACTGGGGAGTTGAGTTCCTTACAAGTTGTGCATAAAAGTGTCCTGTGTGTGTTTCCAAAAGGCATTTGGCCCAAAACCCCTTTATTTGTGACTGCCATCTCAAGTGGCTCGCGGATTATCTCCACACCAACCCAATCGAGACCAGTGGTGCCCGTTGCACCAGCCCCAGGCGTCTGGCAAACAAAAGAATTGGACAGATCAAAAGCAAGAAATTCCGTTGTTCAGGTAATTTCTGACCTCATGTGGCATTCCCCCTGTGTCACCAACTAGGAGAACAGTGGTTACAGGACACCTAGAGACACTTGGCCTTTGGCTGAATTACCAAATGTTGTAAAATCGTATGTCTTAGTCTTTTATACATATAGAAAAAAGCCAAGAGAACCGTAAACACAATTCAGACACCCCTCCTATGTATGCCATTTTTTAACACTAGATGAAGCAGAAGAAACAGACGGTTGGCCAAGAAAAAAGATGCATGGCTACTGCATACTGTACTCCCAGGGTCTGAACTGATCAGGGGCCTCTTAGTTAACTCTCAGTGCCTTTGAAGCCTGTTAAGTCTCATGTTTGTTGTAGTGTTCTCCATCGAGGAACCCCAGGTAATTAATCATGTTTTCATTGCTTCAGGAAATGAACTGAGACTTGGTCACATGATTTGCTCAGGCTCAGAAGTAGGGGGAAATCTCCTGATCCCTTACTGGATCCTGACTTCTCATTTTGCAATCTCTTATTTTGAATAGGACTGTAAGGATACATTTTTCCCCCCAAAAGGCCACCTGTTAAGATGTTAGGGATATTACATTTATTGATAGAAAGCTAACTCTAGATGCATTGTATGAATATTAAATAGAAAGCTTACTGCATTGAAACTTAGTATTTGCTTTGCTCTAATCTTTTCTATTTTCTTATGATAAAATACATTCTGTATGTTTTGAGTAGCATACTACCAGGCATAGTTCACATCTGGCAAGTTAATTCATACTAAAAAGCTAATGTCCGGACAAAGCTGGTTGTTGCCCATGGTTCTAGATGTGTTTACTACTCACTGTACATTATTATACTTCAGCCCCTGCTGAAAAATGTACATTTTCACTTAATTACCTGTAGTAACTTTAGTCCATTCTTAATCTAATATAACTCCTATCTCTGCTTGCTGACATTCAGGTACGTCTTCTATTTTTTTGTCTCTTTTTTTTTATTTAGCTAAAGAGCAGTATTTCATTCCAGGTAGGTTTTGCTCCATAGTAGGACTAACTACAGACACCCTTTCCTCACCTTAAAAAATATAGCTTCTAAAACTTTGATATGCATGCTTTTGAAAAGTACAGTAGGTGCTGTGTAGCTAGATATACTCTGCATAGATCACTTGTAGCTGTTGCCCGAACACCTGGTACCTTTGCATGCAGCATCTGATGTTAAATATAGATATTATTAAGCACCCACGTTTTTTCTCCCTCTCTCTCACTTTGGCACATTACCTAAAATTTCTCACAGTAGCTAAAATGTTTGAACCTATGGCCTCCTTAAACCATCTTCTCTCCTTACGCTGTATATCTGACCTTTCAACCTGTTTTTAAAATGTAGCTTGTCGAGCTGGTTTTAAAGACAGAGACTCCCAGTTGTCAAAGAGCTAGTTCCACATGAAATCGGCTACCAACACACGGAATTGTGGTTTTCAGTCACGGGATTTGCTTTTTTACAGTTCTTATAAAGAACATGTACTTTTTGCTTGACTCGGCTTGCTGTTGCTACATTTTTTTATGCAAAAACAGCAGCTTCCTGCTGATTCAAATGCACTTGCACTTGCTCTGTGACTTCACATCCTTGCACACTTGGGGTCACAGTCTAACTCCACAAAAGCAACATTGACGTTCATCCTGAAATCATGAAAGTTTGTGGGCACTGAGTGCCTTGAATAATTTAGGCTGATGAATGAATGATGAAATGTGCTTAGAAAATTAATTGCAACGTTTTGCCACTACAATCCTAGCAGGATCAAGGCTGAGGATTCCAGAACTAGCTCTTTGAAATATGTTCTTATTTTTTCCTTGCCTGCCAATTGTGTAAAATGCCTCTTGACTTGTTTTTGTTTTAATGCTTATATCAAAAAATATATGTTAAGTAGTGGTTGATGGCCACATTCACCATGTCCTGGGTATATTCTATAATGTACTTTAACATCTATAGATAAAAATGTGTTCTTTTTATAAATGTTAGTGTGCAAAACCATATCTATTTTTTTAAAGAATTCTGGGTTTGGTCTCCCTTTTAAGGAGATAGGTATTGCTTGCCATTATTGAATTATGTTTTGAATGATGTTATACATTTAACAGATTTTGCTTTATTACATATTTTGAACTTGAATGATCAATAATACTTTATATACTACATTGGCTGAGTAAAAAGTAACATGTTGAACAGCGGTTGATTGACTTTCACTGACAATCTTTAAAATTCATAATTTTTACCTAGTTTTTAAGAAGAAAGTCATCTGAAATCTATTATTTATATTCTAAACACTAGAACACCTATGGGATAAAACATTTATATTATTTAAATCTCCAAATTTTAGTAGTTAATATCATTGTTGCCAAATTATTTAATCTATTATATTTTAACTAGGGGCCCGGTGCACAAAAAATTTGTGCATTCGGGAGGTCCCTCAGCCTGACCTGTGCCCTCTTCCAGTCTGGGACCCCTCTGGGGATTTCTACTTGCTGGCATGCCTGGTCAGCCTGGGTGAGGGGCTGATGGCTGTTTGCAGGCTGGCCAAACCCCCCAGTGTGGACCCTCACCCCATTGGGGTGTAGCCAGCCTGGGTGATGGGCTGAGGGCTGTTTTCAGGCTGCCCACAGTCCCTTCAGGTTTTGGGTCCCTACTGGGATGCCTGGCCAGCCTGGGTGAGAGGCTGATGGCTGTTTGCAGGTTGGCCAAGCCCCCCAGTGGGATCCCTCACCCCATTGGGGTGTGGCCAGCCTGGGTGTGGGCCTTAGGGCCGTTTTTAGGCTTTCAAGCTGCCCATAGTCCCTTCAGGTTTTAGTCCCCTACTGGGGTACCTGGCCAGCCTGGGTGAGGGGCTTATGGCTGTTTGCAGGCTGGCCAAGCCCCCCAGTGGAGATCCTCACCCACTTGGGGTGTGGCCAGTGTGGTTGACGGACTGAGGGCTGTTTTCAGGCTTTCAGGCTGCCCACAGCTGCCATTGACCCAATGTCCCAGCAAGGCTGGCTGGGAGCAGTTTTCTGGGGTTTATTTATCTTCTATAATTGATACACTTTAAGCCAAGGCCTAGGCAGTTAATGAAGCCTCCTGTCTGCTTCAGCTCATGGCTTCTAAAATTGAAAGAATGTTGCCTTAGTAGTCGCAGCCAGGACGGCTGTTTGCTTCAACTCTGAGTCTTCTATAATTGAGACAATGTTGCAAATATGTTGTTGCCTGGAGCACAAAAGGGCCCAGCCAGCCCGCAAACAATTTTACTCCTGCTGCAATGGAAGCTGCCTATTTACTCCAGCTCCATGACTGCCAGCCTCCATCTTGGCTGGGTTAATTTGCATACAGTCCCTCTGATTGGCTGGTGGGAGTGTCTTAGGCATCCTGAAGAAATGGTCAATTTCAATATTATGCTTTTATTAGATTAGATATACTTCATTACTTACCATTACACTAAATATATTTTAAATGTTTATTTATTACATAATATATTATTTTAACCCAGGCATATGCCCTTGACCAGAATCAAACCTGGGACCCTTCAGTCTGCAGGATAACACTCTATCTACTGAATCAAACCAACGAGGGTTATTTTAAATATAACTCATTAAGAATTTAGAAATAAATATTTCAGTTCACCAAATAAAGAACAAAAGTCAGGTTTGGTTTCAGTAAATTCTGATACATTTTTGCCCTTTATTGACAGCAACCTAAATAGGTTTTGGAAAATACCTTCTCTATCATATATCACAGATTAATTGTCAATATCTAATCATTTAATTTGCATTATTCAAAATAATTATAGAATTCAGGACTTAAAAGAATACTTTTTCCCAGCTTTAAATTAAAATTTGAGGCATAAAATAAGAATCAGTGTCATTGTATTGAAGGTGGATTATTTTTAATGTAAGATACCTATTGTACCTTTATTTAGACTTTGTTCCCAGTGTTTTCTGATTTTAATTTTAAAACAAAAGCTTCAACCACAGTACAACAGATTTTCAATAAATGTCATGGCATTAATTTTCAAATGTAGTGAAACTATTATATTCAGCTTTGAAAACGTTTATCTGATTTTCTTTTAACTGAATGACGTTATTTATAAATTGGAAAGGTCATTCAAAAGCATGGAAGCCACAACCTAAGGATTAATGCAAACGTGCTCATGATAGTCCTTGCAGCTGTCCATGATTCGTTTCTCACTTAATTTCACATGTTTCCTTGCCTACCACTGTTCTGTCTGGCATTCTAGAGATTACCATGATAACTCAAAAGAAAATCTATCTTGCAGAGAATTCATCTTTTCAAGGAATTGACAAGGGCTTAATTTGTGCTATGCATCTTGGATGCATTGCTTTTCCTGCAAGACCCCTTTGCTTCAAAAAATTAGTAGAAAAGTTTACAAAGCACATGCCATTCCCTGATCATTGCCACAGTAAGAAAAGAAGAAAGAGACCTTAGTTAGTTGCGTATATACATGCCTATTAATCTTAACGGGGATTACTGTCTTTCTTTCCTTCTTGGTGATTTTTAATTTTGCAGGAGTTCACCATTTGGGCTGTAAGTAAAAATGTCTGATCTGAAACATATTATCCTCCCTTTTCAATCCTGATGTACCTTCTAGTCTCGGTCTTTTGTGCCCTTTCCCCAGCCCCAGCCCCAAGAAGAAACCACAAATCTTTTGAGCCTCTCTGTTGTCCTTGTAGCTCACGTCCTACTTCTTCCTGGAGGTTGATCCCGAAAGCGGTTGTTATCATTCTGCAGCTCTGAGGGACAGGGGAGGCACCCTTCTGTGTAGCCCCTTTGTGTTTCCAGGAACCCTGGGTAGTAAGGCTCTCATGACGGTCATAGACCTTCTGTGGGACAAATGCATGTCACTTACACCGTACAACATCTCCAGAGCGTCTGTAGCTTCTCTCCTGCTTCCCTTCATCTTTCCTCTCCGTCTTACCCCTGGCCTAGTGGATGGTGTAGTGGTGATGTCGCGAGATTTTCTGTTGTGCTTGATCTAACCATGTGGTTGCCAGGTATGAGTAAAACATGGTTCCGTCAAGCACCATGGAACGTCACGCAGCTTTCTACAGCATGGCAAGCTGCTGAGGCTTAATTCAGGATTGAATGGTCTCTCTTGATAAAATCAAAATGCCAAAAAAAAATAAAGAGGACCTTGGAGGCATTTCTGAAGAGTATGTGAGAGGGAGAGAATAATCAAAGACCATAGAAAAATTAAAAACCTGAGTACATCTATTTGCCTGGAAAGCCCTAATTTTAAAATGCTATATAGGGAGATGTGGATGACTGGATACAGTTTAAATTCTTGACTCTAAGAAAAAAAAAAATCTGTTTAACAATGAATAGCCATTGTGTGCTTAGCTGTCAAATAGGCTAGAATGGCTCAGAACTGGATCAGCAGACAGTACCGCTGTGAAAAGCTCATCTCTATTAATGTTTTCCTGTCCTGTGAAATCTAGTTACTCTTTTTTCCAGCAAATTCCAAGCCCTTGTTTTAACCCTTCCTGACATCCATTGACCAAATTCCCCCAAGTTGTCTCCCTGCTGCATAATCTATAGTTATCTTCCTTTTTTCCTCCTACAAATTAACAAGCGTTCTGACCTTTAGACTCAGTATCTCTTTTATTTTATTTTTCTTGGCTTGACTCCTCAATAGGTACAGAAGATTATCGATCAAAATTAAGTGGGGACTGCTTTGCAGACTTGGCTTGCCCTGAAAAGTGCCGCTGCGAAGGGACCACAGTCGATTGCTCCAATCAAAAGCTCGCCAAAATCCCAGACCACATTCCCCAATACACTGCGGAACTGTAAGTCCCTCTCGCCTCAGAATCCCAGACCA
>PVJC01038254.1:0-16836 GCA_004026665.1 Murina feae | reverse complement strand
TTTGTTCATTCGTTTGTTTTTTTGTCTTGGCTTTTTTGGCTGGGTGGGTTTTGCTTCCCCATATTTCATATCTTTGACTTGATTCTTGCGATCCTCTCGTCTGCTGTTGGATCTCTGTATAATATTCTTTATTTCAGTCAGTGTATGCTTGATTTCTAGTTGGTCCTTTATCATATCCTTGAGGGTCTCATTAGATTTAATGAGGGTCTCATTCAATTTATCGGCAGTCTCTAGAAAATTCTTGAAAAACCTAATAACCGTGGTTTTGAACTCTATGTCCTGTCGTTTTCTTTCCTCCATTTCTGTCATTTGTGACCTGTTTTTTTGTCTCCGCATTTTGGCTGCTTCCCTTTCTGAGTTAGGCGATCAGAGAGGAATTACCTCTAAGCCACTTAGTTATAAGAGTCAGCTGTGTCTACAGTGGGAGAACTTCTGTGCTGGAGACACCCTTATGGGGCTAGAGTTGTTTCAGTGGGGCTTTTGTGCTCACTGCGTCTGCCCGAGTGTGTTCCTTGTGGATCTGAGTTTTATTTCGGATGGTCCCACTCTGGTCACTGGGTGGGGGCTGGCTCCTGTATATTTAAGGAGGTGTTGAGTTAGCCTTTGCCTTAGGCTACTCAGTCTTTTATATGCAAAAGCCTCTGATGCAGCTTGGGAGGGGCGGGGCCTCGGGGAGTCTGCAGGGCAGGGCGGAGCAAATAGCTATGGCGCTTCTCAGCCCTGCGCTGAGAGACACCAGGTCTCTGTGTCCCACGGTAATTGCTGCAAGCAATGCTGAGAGAAACCTGCTTTGGATTTCCTCCTGATGCCAGTCAGTTCCCCTTCTCCGGGTGTGCGTGCGTCTGGGTCCTCAGAAACTTGCCTGGAACTGGAGTTCAGAGCTGCCGGGAGCTTGTGGTACCCTTTGGTTTGAAAAAGAACCGCGTCTCTGGCGCCAACCCTCTCCTAGAGCCCGTGCGCGCGCCTCCGTACCTCTGTACTTCGCTTCTGCCACTCCTCTGAGTCTCAGACTCTTTCTAGTTGTAGAATTTTCACTCAGCCAGCCTTCCTGTGGGTTTGAGTGGTGTCCGTGTTTTCTTTTCGTGGATATTCTGAAATAGTTGTTCCCGGCTGCATTTACGGTGTTTACCTTATGCCGCCATCTTGGATTCTCCAAGCTTACTGATCTTTTTAAAAACAAACTTAAAAAAAAAAATTTGCTACTGTGTTCTCTCATTAGTTTAAGCTTTAGCTTAATTAATTATTCTAGTGGCTTTTGGTTCAATTTTTGTCTAATTTAGAAATAAATATTGTTGTTTTTTTTTTTTAAATGAAAACATATAATTTTGTACTTTTTATTGAGTATAGCTTTTGCTGTGCTCCTTAAGTTTTGGCTAAATTTTTATTTTTCATTTTTCTATGATTTTTCCCTTTTTTATCTAAATATCATCTAGAATTATGATTTTAAATTTCGAATTAAATAAAATATTTTTCTCTAATATGATTGTTTTATTATTATTTAAAATTAAAAAATTTACTTTTAAAATTAAACATGTTACTTTTATTTGTGCCCAATTATGTATTTAAACTTTATAAATGTTGTCTGGACATACAAAAATTGTATATTCTTTATTTCTGTTGAATTGATGACTGTCAATTCATCTGTGCTTTTACTTTTTAATTTTATTTTTGTCTCAGATCTGTATAGAAAGAGGTCCTTAGTACTCTGGTTATAGATATAGACACAGGTTAAAGATTGTTGATTATCTTTTTCATGTTCATCTATCCTGAGATCTCTGTCTTGTTTGTTATTTAAATCTTTTTTAGATAGTGTACGTATTGGAAAAGCCTCTGAATTCCTTTTTATTTATGAAATGCGTTGTAGATGTGAATGCTCTCTGTTTTAAGGCCTAGATATTTTCACTTATAACATACTGTGCCTCTGCCCCATGCTTGAATTTATCTACATAAGACGAGGATGTATTCTTCCATCAGAACCATGTCTGAATGCAAGTTCTCATTGTCCTGCCTACCTTCCCTTTTCTATAGTACATTTTCCCTTGGTTACTGTAAATTGTCCAAGTTTTGTACATTTCTGGGCATGTGCCTTCAGGTCATAGGCAATAGCTGCATTCCTACTATAATAGCTGCACTTCTTTAACTCACCTGTCTTATTTCCTGTAATCTGCTTGAGAGTGTTCAGATCTTCAAAAGTGATTCCTCACTAGCTTTTCCTCTGGACTCTAGAGGCAACTTTAGGGGAGTACATCTCAATAGTTTCCTGAGTCATAGCTCCTTCTGGGAAAGCCTCCCCAATGGCTTTCGGAGCTCTTGCCTCTCTTCTGTAGATTTCACTAGATTTTATGTTCTCTGATCTAGTCAACTCTAAAATCCCTCTTGCTCTTCAAGCACCCCCTTTATGAGCAGTTCAACTAGGTTTGTTTTTTTGTTTCATATCTTTCTAGCTGGCCTTCAGGATTTTACATTTTCTTTGAACACTGTCTAGCATGTACTCTAAGATTGCAACATTCCATTTAGAGAAAACACATTTCCTCCCTGTATTCAGCATTATTTTTGTTCACCGTCCCATTGCTTCTGTCCTGACACTAAGCTGGAAGTGCAGGATGCCAATGCAGCCCTCCTTGGCTTCCTCAGTAAACAGGATTCTTAACATTTTCCAGGCCCAGGCATTTTACATGGCTTCTTAGTCTCTGAGTTTTCAGCCATTTCATTTATAGTTTAGTTTTCTCACTCATGAAACCCTAGTTCCTTTTAGATTTTCTTAATAGCATCCACATCCCTTCTGTGTGTGAGGCCATAGTAACTCTCCGAAATGCAAAGCCAGTTTCCCGGTCATTTCAATCGGGAGGCCATGGGTTTGGAGGATGACTCTTAGAAACCTGTGAAAAAGCTACATGAAGCGAATAGGTTAGTTTTTCATAATTTTCTTTTTAAATCTTGCACTTCAAAACAACATACAGAAATGAATCTGGGGCATCACATTGAGTGCTATTACTGACATCTGGTGAGAGACCTGCTCTAAACTCTGTGGCCTGTGGTTCCTGCTTTTGTATTTCAGGGACCCGGCCAGCCAATCTGACTGACAGACACAATGAAATAAGCTGAGTTTGAACTACCCCCAAGTGCCTAAAAAGCCTGTACACTAGATCTCTGCCTACTTTAAGGATAGCTTTATTGGAACAAAGGAGACTCTCTTACTTGTGATGTAATTCCTGTCCCACTGGCCTGCTTTAAACCTTAGCTGGGCCAGTATAAGATCAAATGTCACCAGAGAGAACCACACAGACTATGATTACTAAGCCCCACATTCCCTCAACAATTTAAATCCAGCCACAGGGTGACAATAAAAGTCACAGAAAACCACTGAGATCAAAACCCAGGTGGCTTAGAGTTTCTCAGGCATCAGGGCTTTCAAACCAGTTCCCTTTCCTGTGTTTCTATGCAGTGCACACATTGTGGCCCAGGGTTTGTCACTCTGCATTTCTAGCCCCTGACTGGTAAATTAGGGCCAGAGGAGGCCAATCAACAACATCTCTCTTCATTTCCTTGAGTATGGAAAAAGAAAAGCACATACACAATTTCAAACAGATGTTGGGGGAAAATACCTGTTTTTTATTGAGAATGTTGAATCAGAGAAGGTTGCTTGACCTATAGCCACACTCTGCTTCTCTCATATGCCCCACCCCCTAACCTGTGAATTGAAAGTATCTGCTCGTAATGTCAAGCCTTGTAAAGACAGAACCTTCCTTGTAAACTTACTAACAGATGAGAAGAAAAGGTGGGTGTCCTGAAGATTTTGCATTCTGAAACAGAGGAAAGAACTGAACTGTTTGTTTCTTTTCCTTCTTCTCATGGTCAGGATCAAAGCAATTTTTTCTTCCTTGGGAACATATAGGTGAGGGGGTAGAGAGACTATCCTGAGATGTAGAGCTCCCTGTGCACTATGTTAATGCTAAGAGTGGGGGGCCAGGTAAGTGCCCCTCCTATTTTTATGGTAGTATACATATAAAAGGCTCCTCATAACTGGTGAGGTACTTGGCTCTGAGTTGGGATTTGAACTGAGAAACAAGAGTGTGGTATAATGCTGAACTTTAATAGATTAGCAGATTTTTAGTAGCAGGAAAGACATTTTAGAGAGAGGAACAGCATTAGTAAGGAGTAGAGCTATACAATTGCAGGATGTGTTCAGGGAGCAATGAGGAGTGCTGTGTGGCTAGGATACTGGGGAAAGTGGCTAGAGATGAGCAGGGGGAAGTCATACTGGACTAGGTTTTAAAGTACATTATTTCATATTCATAACTTTGGAGTCTATCCTAGAGTGACTCATTTAAGGTTTTAAGTAGGGAAATGATTTTGATATTTATATTTTTGAACACTAGTTCAATGAGTAGCTAAAATAGTGAAGGAATAGCTTTGAAATACAGATGTGGAGCTTAGCAGACAAACCGGGGGTGCAGTCAAGAACTGCGAAAAAATCTATGCCTGAAATTATAGTAAAATTAAATAAAAACTAGGAGTTAGGGAGTTCAAATACTTTAATTAGTGTATCATATATGATTGGAGGAACTTTGTAAACTCAGAAAATCAGATTACAGAGATTCATAGGGTGGCATCTTTGACTTGTTGAGTTTCCATGCTCCACCCTCCATTTGCCCCCTATCTAGTCAATTGTCCAGGCTATGGATTTTTCCTTTGCAATAACTCGCATGATTCACTTTTTCACTACCCACCTCTCTTCACCTTTCCCAGGCCCTTGTTACCTCGGTGATTATTGTCTGTACTAATCATTTGAAAATCTTAATGTCAAGTAGGTTTGATTCTGTATTAATTTTAGGGATTAGATTCATGGTGCAGTCTCCTCTGGATCTGTTTGAGAGTTTACACAAACAAAGCCACACGGGCATGGGCTACTGGCTTTATTCAAGTGTTTGCATGGATTGAGGATACAGCCGGCCTTCTGACACTCCTGCAGATTGAATTTATCCATCTTATCACAGTGAGATGCTGTGCCAAACATCTGAGGGGCTTACTGCATGGGAACTGGAAGCCCAGGGTCTAATGCACCTGAAGAGACAGAACCCAGAGGCAGCAAAGGAAGAGCATAGACCCTCCTAACTTTGACCCACAATGACTCTCACTGACAACATTGCCCAATGAAAGTTAGGCTCTTACCCATTTCACCAAATTGATTCATTTCTGTCTCTCCAAGGAGAGGACAACTTATGGAGCAGAGTCTGAAACATATCTGGTAACACCATCTTTCCTCTTTCCACAGATTGGAATAAGATTTTCTTAACTTTTGGTTGGGGAAATAATGTGAGATAAGCAGGAATAGAATATTCCACCACATTATTCATGTTATGTATTATTTTCTAATGTTTTAGGGTATACTTTTTATTATTAGTTTATTAGTTTGCAATCTCTCTGAAACTAGAACCTATACATATGGCTTCCTTTCTTCTCACATCAATGAACGTTCTGAATAAGAATAGATTTAGTTGGAAATATGCAAAATGGGATGTCCTTTGGGAAAGGCTCGCTGCTGCACAATAATTTTGTGTCTTTGCAGGATTGTTGTCAGTTTTCAGGTTTTATGTTTTCATGGTCTTGTCTGATTGCTGGTCTCCTGCTTCCACATGTGCTGGCTTGGTTGTTCATGCAATTAATTCAGAGTGGGCCCTCAATATTTGTTGGTTTTCACACACTCAAAGCATTTGTGCATTTACTAGGTTTCATGGGTAAGCTGACAGTTAAGGAGAGGGTGAATAACCCATTAAAAAGTGTACATATCCATATTAAACACCCCTCTTCTCTAAAATTCTTTATAGTTTCCTGTCATTGAGGTTTTCTTAGTTCAAGGTTCATGCATTGTTTTACATTCTTCTGAGCCCCCTTCTTTTTTTCCTCTTTTATTTCCCATATATACTTCCCATATTTCCCTAGAAAGTTTAATTAATTCAATCTCATTTGCTAAAAGTTTCAGCATTCCCCAGCTCATTTTCCAAACACACACAAACAAATCCACTAAGGTACTCAATAAACGGCTGCCAGGGAAGACGATCCACACTCCTTAGGAGCAATTATGATATAAATATCAGGTTTCCCCCCCTATGTTAGATTTAAGATAATATCCATTCATTTTTGTGTTGATTTTTTTCTTACTTGAATAATAGAGGAATGAATATGAGATCTAAGAGATGTCAGTGTTCACATCATAGCAGGCCTCCCAAAATATAGAATAAAAAAAAGTGAGTCTGAGAACAAACAACATTTTGCAGAATTTTATTTAGGGACCCAAAATTTAAATGTATATCTCTGCTAACAGTATTTTATAAAAAACAAACCCAAAGAGCCCCAAACTTTTTTGATACTGATTGGTCACACACCTTTCTTGTATACAGATACATAAGGCTACAACCAGAGACAAAAAAGTCTTTCACAGACTAGATCAGTTATAAACCCTATTAGGTTAGTATAAAATATAATGAATGCCAGGTTTCTATAAACAGAAGTGTCAAAACTACTGAGGCAGTGTGCGTGCAGGGAATAGTAACTCTGTGGTCACTGTCCCTTTTACTGATATGGACCCTGTCAGGGGCATAGACTCTTTTGGTAGTTATTTCATTAAAATAATCTCAAGACCTTACAATTTTATTTTATTTTCATACTTGCATATTATTGGTATTTCTATGCCATAAGTTCCTGGACTCAATCACAGTATTATTTTTGCATGACAGCTACAAAACATATTACTGCATTTTCTATACTATATTAATCATTTCATAAATTTGGTAGCACCAGGAGGTCTGCATTTTAAACAAGATACTTAGGTTATCCTATGTAAGCATCATTAATAATTTCATTGTTAATGGTATAATGCCAAATACTCAGAAAAAAGTTATTTTAAATGTCAGGTATTCAAGCATAGCAAAGAATTGGAGACTCATTTAAAAAAAATAATTACTTGCACTGAGATAGGGTAATAATAAGTCTCAATGAGATATATCATTGAGGATCTACCAGACTCATGACTGAACTCTCAAATCCTAGAAGATGTACTAAGAATTCTGTGCTAGTTGAAAAGGGGGTGCAGAGAGTGGTAATGTAAAAAAGGCTGACATCTCATATGAGTTGCCACAGGACAATTTCTCCAAAGAGCCAAGGGTAAAGTTTCACTGGGAGTCAGAATTAAAAGCCACTACTGAATTCTGATGCTCAGATAGTAGTACATTGTTCAAGCAAACAGTCTGCCTGATCAAGTGGATAGAAGTGCACACACACTCAGCACCATGTTACATGAGTATTTGTTTGTCATTGGAACCAAAATTTCAACCAGTATTCACACAGCAAAAATCTTATGTAGCTTGATGACATTTTAGATCTTGGTCTTGCCATTGAAATCACATGGGATGTGTTCTGTTGGCCTGACACCCAAAGAAACCATAATGTGATCCTGATTCCACATGCAGTGTGAATCTCTTAGACCTGTTTGCTCTAAATTCTGATGGCAGGCTGTACCCTGTCGGCCCTTGCCTGATTTGTTTAATGGGTCAAGAAAATTGACCCATATTTTAAGAGAAGGGAACTAACCTCTCTGTGCTCATTGTCATGGTGTCCTTAGCTATTTAGGGAAGCACTGGGAATCTCAGGAATGGAAGGGTCTGAAGTAATTAACCTTCCCTCTTGCACCTTTGCCTTTCTTCAGGGTGCTGCTTCACCTTCATTTCTTCCAGAAAACCCTTAGGAGTGCTTATCTTTGCTCTGCAAAATTGGACATCATCTCTCCTCTAACCTTTCTTGGTATTTTTCCTGTGATTCTTCTATGTCACGTATCACTAACTACCTGGTAGCTGTCCCATTCCTGTCTTACCCCTCAGCAGTGCAGTATATTACCTGAATTATCTTTGCATGCCCTATAGGACTTGTGCAGTGCCTGGTCCAGGGTAGGGCTCAATAAATGTATTGGATGAATAATGAGATGCAGTTCTACTGTAGGATCCATGGCAACAAAGAACACTGGATCTGGCAGAGCAGCTTATGTTGATGTTTTATACCCTAAGGCTGGAGAAAATCTTGACTGACTAGTTTCTCAACCTCCCTGAAAAGTAATCTTCTAGACTCCTCTTGAATTCCTGCAGCGACGGTGAACTCATTTCTTCCAGAGGTTGTCCATTCCATTTCAGACAGCTCCTGATGCTATTCAAGTGTGAATCCCTTCCTCTCTCCTGACGGTATTCAGAGCCCAAGACTGAGATTTATTATCAGCCTAGCTAAGGCTACTTTAACTTTATGCTAAAAATATTCTCTTGTTTTAATCAGTCTGAAGCCTAGAGCTGTCCACATTCTGCCTGACTTCACTGGAATTATCTGCAGCTACTGTCTTTTAAATTGTTATTTCTTTCATGGATTCAGGGGGCTGGAAAAGATCTAGAAACTAACTGGTTCACACTACTTAACTTTTAGAGGATCAAACTGAGCCTCGAGAGAAAAGGGGGCTTTAGTGGCTTCAAGTTGAAGTCATCACTTGCACAGGGAGGGAGGTGCATTCTCAGCTTCTGGCCTGCTTAAAGGAGCCAGTATCTAATTATTCCCACATATGACACACATGGGCAGTAATCCATATGCCACAGCAGAAGCTTCACACTCTTGCAATTGCAATACTAATGGCAAGAACTAATCACAAGCATAAAATACTGTCTTCCTCCCCTCAATACTTGTTGGCATATCACCCATGACCAGGCAGACAATTGTTGGTCTTCTGTCGACTGATTGAGGAGTGATGTTGAGTGGGTATTAATTGTTATGAAGAGCACAGATTCAGAAAGAGAACATGCTTGAGCAATACATTTGATGATACAATTTTTAGTTATGAGACAGTTTGCTTCTCAAAAAAGGATAATTTGTTATAATGCTAAGTAGCATTTAATGTTATCCACTGAAATGCATTTGGGTTTAGCACAGGAAACAGATGATATTTGGTCTGAAAACACTCTGTAAATTTACTTTTTTTGTACAGATTGCTGCTTACTTTTTAAAATTTCATGTTCTGCTATGCCAGGGAATGACAGTTATATTAAGTCATATAACTAACAATAGTAAATTGTGGAAATAAGTGGTTTGAGTTGAAAGGTGGTTCTGTTTATGGAAAATATGCTCAAAAAGTTGATATTGTACATGTTTTGACTTTGTTCTAAAACTAAAATAAAGACAATCTGTAGAATAATCTGCTAAATGTTAGGGAGACTTTTGCCTAGCACCAGTTTTCCAAAGTAAATTCTGATTTTATTATTTTCTTTATCTTGCTGACATGCCATTTCAGAGACACTCTTTGTAGCTGTGTTATAGAAGTTTGTTATGTAATATATTCATGTTAGGACTAAATTAGTTGATTTTTAATAATTCCAAAAATTTTAGTAGAAAACAGTTTTAATCCTGTGTAGTAAGTGGTATGAAGATGTAGAAAAGGTGTTTGCTATTTCAGGAAGTACCTCAAGTAACAAGTAACTATGGGTAAGCAAAACTTCTTAAATAGAATTTCGTAAAGATTTGTAATCCTAGGATATATTTGTAAAAGTGTGTGATGGGTCACATTTTAATGTCTTGTGTTAGAGCCAATTTAACACAATTACTCTATAAAAGTTAAAGCCATTTCTGTATTCTCAAAAGTGGGCTCCAACATGCCTGTCCAGTATCTCCTTCCTCTACATTCCTTCATAAAACGAATGGTCCAGCTTTGTCAATCTCCTTTACGATGATTGAGCTATCAAGAACTTTTCTCCTCTGCTTCTATAGTTTCCTCATTATGGAATGCCCAAGGAACTGATTTGAATTCATAAATTGGTAAAGGTCAAACCTGGTTATGTGTCAGTTTCCATCAAATGACAATCTGTCCTGATTTACCCAGTCTGAATGAAGAAATCCTACAGCATATTACTTAGACCTCTATTTAGCATTATATCAGCATCATTTTATATTGATCTATTCAACTTAATTTTTGTGACTGCTCAATTGACTGTGCACTATTTTTTTTATATGTACTAGAGGCCTGATGCGTGAAATTTGTGCAAGGGGCTTGGCCCTCACAGCCCCAGCTGCCTCGGCCAACCTCGAAGCCCTAGCTGCCTTGGCAGTCCTTGCAGCCCTGGCTTTGTCCAGAAGGTCATCCGGATGGTCATCCAGAAGGATGTCCAGACTGTCATTCTGCTGTTTGGTCTAATTAGCATTTTAGCTCTTTATTATATAGGATTGTCTACAGGGTGGGGCAAAATTAGGTTTATAGTTGTGAGCACTAGAAATACAGATTTTATTTTTGTATTACTACTTATTAATTGTTGTATTATTTTCCATATGAACAACTATAAACCTACTTTTGTACTACCCTGTATATTTTGGCTGCAGAATGTGATTTTTAAAAAGATGTACAAAGTGGTGTGAACATACCTATACATTGTGAAATAATTACTTTGGTTTATAAGGTCTTCTTTCACATACTTTAATATTATTTTATATATCTTCGTTGGACTTTTTCCAAAGCACTTAATATTTTTGGGTACTGTTATAAATTCAACTTTGCTCTTGACCATAGTACCTCTGAATCTTCTAAGACCTATTCACTGTTTCTCCTCTCTAACTTGTATCCTCATTATTTCTTCCTCCACTGAACATAATAAATGCTCTCTGCCCATTGAAAAAATCCTCTAGCAGCAGCCTGTCTCTTTTTCATTTATGGCAGACAATTTGGACACAATAGTCTGCACTTCTGTCTCCTCCCTCTTCCTTCTCAGTCAGTCACTTTCAGCCTGCTGTGACTTGGTTTACTGCCACCACCACTGAATTAAAGCCAGGGCTCATGTTTCAAAGTCCTATGTTGATGTTTTTGGATTATAGAATGTTGTTGATAATGATGATACATAATAGCCATAATGATTATAATGTAGTAAGAGAATAGAAGTGATATTTGCCATTGGGATTTTTTTTGTGTGTAGTGCCATTCTATATCTATTATATTTTTCAAACCAAATATTATTATCACAAATGAGATGGCACATTCTATTGTTCAAGATCATGGTGTATAAGACCTACAGCGAATTCTGCTTAATGTAACAGTTCAAACTCTTCTCTCTCCCTTAAATTCTGGGCTCTGAAACTCCCCTGATACATCTTTTCCCCTATCCAGCCTCTTTTTCTTAACATTTGCAGGTTTCTCTTCCACCACACATACCCTCAATCTGGCTCCCTCCCGGGGTCTTGCCATTGGTTCTCTTCTCCCTCTTCCTGTCTTTCCTTATACAATTTCATCCACTCCCATAGCAATAGCTGTCATTCAGCATACTGACTTCTTTATATTTAGGACCTAGCATGGTCCTTAGCTCCTAGCTAGTTGAATGATAAATGCATGAATGAACGGATGAGCCAAAAGCTTGTGTCTACCAAACTCATATTCCTAACACAGCCCATGAGAGACTAAAACACAGTCATATCTTTACTGGTCGGTGTGCAGGCATCTCAGCTCAATATTATAAAAATGAAATTTTCATCCCAAACCTCCTCCTCCTCCTGTCTATCTGATCCGTGTTCAAAGTACCATCCTTAATTTATTTGCTCATTATAGAAACCTGCAGTCATAGAACTCTTTCTCACACCAGGCTCAGTAATCAGTAATCAAAATCTACCAATGCAGATTCCTTGCATTCAGTTCCCTAGCGCCCTATCCTCTGGTGCTCTCCTTTCTGTTGCACCTAGGGATGGTGATTTGATTGACTCGTCTAAAAGGAATAGAATAACTTATATATTTTACCTTTTCTGTAGAAAATAGAGTTACTATTTTTCCATGTGAAGAAAAATAATTTTGGCAGCTTATGTTTTTAAATTGCAAAAAAGAGAATGATAGAAGTATCTACTCCTTGCCTTTTCCCTTTTTTAACACGTTTAAGTGTATAACATAATGAAAAAAAAGCTTGGTGGAAACTGAAATATTCAGCTGAAAGTTAGTCAGGTACTTTGGCACTTATTTGAGACTTTTAAAAATTTTCATTTCAAATGTTTATAGAAATGCGGCTGAGAATAATGAACTGTGCATTTCATTAAAGGTTTAACTGGCATTTTAAATATCTAGTTTTCTGTCATTTCAGTCTTCCCAAATGAAGTCACATCCAGTTCTCACTGCAAAGGTCCTTGTGCAGCTTCTGTGATGTCCTTCTGTGGTGACTGTTCTTTTGGAGCACTGGCACAGGCTGGAGGGAACAAAATACACGTTGTAAAGTTAGAACAGAAACTTTTATACCGAATGTGGTGACATTGGAAGTTCCTATTTCCCCCCATAGTGATATGGGTACATCTAGAGTCATTGGAAAGCCTACCTTTTAACTGTCACAGCCCTTCATGCATTGGCCAGGCAGCAGGTCACGCCCCCTTCTAGTGTAGACGAGAAAACACAGAGGCTCAGCTCTGCCCTCCTGCTTCACCTTGGGACATTCCAGCCTCAGAATTCCTTGTAATGTCAACTAAGGCTTCCACCAAGACAGCATCACAGCTTGACATCCTTCTGTGCTCTGTCTTGCTTCTTTTTTTTCCCATTTTCCTTTCACAGGTGTAGATCTAGAAAGCATTTTGTAATAAACATCCCGCGTGTTAATCTCCATCTCAGAGTCTGCTTCTGAGGAAACCCAACCTGCAACACCCTACATAAAAGTTTGATGCAGCTTTGGCAGAGTAGCATAGCACAAATGTGAATGCTGTGGGGCTTTCCCTAGCGTAGGAAATTCATGCAGGTCACCAGTTAAACGCATTCCTCCATTCTGGCAACAGTTACACATCAAGCACTGTCAGGCATACAGGGATGAATAAGACATGATTCCTCACCTCTGGTGAGGGAGATGGGCACGCACAGATGTTCACAGTACAACATAACACATGCTGTAGCAGAGAGCTCTACCAGAGTGCTCCTGAAGACTTCACAGGAGGAAACATTTGATCTGGAAAATTAAAGGATAAAGAGGGGAAAGATAATTCCAGGTAGGAGGAGCAGCATGTGAAAAGGCTCAAAGGCAAACAGGGAATGGCATGTGTAAGAAGTAGCTTCAGTTGGCAGCTGTGTAAGATGTCTAGGGGGGGAGATGGGGGCCAAGCTGGGATTGGGGTGAAGGAAGGCAGGGGGTCATGAAAAATATCCTGGTAAAGTAGTTGGGGGCCAGAGCTAAGGAAGGAGTGGTTGCCTAGTAATAATGGGTGCAATGAGGAATAAGGAAAGATACCTAAAGAAGACTGATATTTCCTGTGGGGGGTGATGAGGCAGAGAAGTTAGTGAAAAACATGGAAGAACAATCAACATTATAAAGGAAACCTAGGAGATCATTGATGTAAACGGTGGGACAGAAGGGAACTTCAGAGAAGCTATGGCCAACACTATTATATGCTCCAGATTTATTCCATGGGCCAAGACTTCAAAACAAGCCACATTGCCCCTGGCAGAATGAGAAAACATGGTGGTATATTCATTGATAGAATTCATGCAAGAAAAAAGGATAAACCTTGCAAAACACAATGTTGAGTGATAAAAGGCAGATAAACTACAAAGGCATTTAATTAAACCTATAGTGTTATGGAATACTTCTTTGGTGATAAACATATAAAAGAAAGCAGAACAAGTTAGGATAGTGGTTCTGTTGAAAGGGCAGAAAGTGGTTATGTTGAAAAGGCAATGACCTGGGGCTAGCTTGAGGGGAGATACAGGGGTTTGGTACTGTTCTCTTTCTTGACCTGAGTGATGTTTTTACGGGTATTTCCCTTGGGAGAAATCTTTGGGCTGTGCATTTCTGTTTTGGGGGCTTTTCTGTAAAGCAGTTTGTATTTCACAAGTGGTAGCATTAAACAATAAGCAACTGAATGGTTCATTTCAGAGTCATGGTAGTTTTAGGTGAGTAGTTTCAGGAGAGTGGTGGGTGGTGAAGGTCTCACTAGCTGAGTTGAGGAACTAAAGGAACAGATCTGTCCTAACCAGTTTGGCTCAGTGGATAGAGTGTCAGCCTGTGGACTGAAAGGTCCCAGGTTTGATTCTAGTCAAGGGCATGTAGCTTGGTTGTGGGCACATCCCCTGTAGGAAGTGTACAGGAGGCAGCTGATAGATATGTCTCTCTCATCGATGTTTCTAGCTCTCTATTCCTCTCCCTTCCTCTGTGTAAGAAATCAATAAAATATATTAAAAAAATAAATAAAGGAGCAGACCCTGGAGATGTGGATGATGTCTTTCTTATATTGGTGGGAAAGAGAATTTGATAGTCAGGCATTTTGAAGTAAGTAACCTTTAAATTATTAATACTCCTAAGCCTAATACCTTTAGTTAAAATGTATAACATATACAAGTAGATAAGAACTGAACAAAACCTTGTAATCAATAGTTTAAAACTCATGGTGACAAACAAATAACAACAAGCACCACCACTTCATGGTAAACTTTGCCCCCCCCAAAACCTGGTGTTTGAAGAGTCTTGTACATAGTTATTATTTATCAATCTAATGAATGATTCATAGAAACTTGGAGTTATAAAAAGGACTACTTGATAAAAAACACACATGAATAAACTATTTAAAAGGGCAAGCAACTTACAAACATATATCATTAATAACTAGATTTTAGAGATTGGAATCGTTGGCATATTATTATTTTTTAGCATCATCATGATATATTTCTATTGTAATATCTCTGATACAACAGATTGCAATACTATTTAATTCACGAGAGCCAGAATTTTGAAGTCAGCATAAATGTGACTGTTTTTACTAGTAGGGTCTGAAATGTTCAGAATAAGAAGGGACTTTCCCGATATCTTGCTCAGTTTGCTTGTTTGACGGATTGACTCTGAGGCCTGTGAGACTAAATGTCAGCACCCACCATGGTGCACAGTGACTGGAACGCCCAGCAAAGACCCAGGTCTCTCGTCTCTCAGTCCAATGATAATTTCCCCACAGCACCCTTGAGCAATAGCTCATACATCAAATCTCTGTAAAACAAAAGATTCCAAACAGGCTGTAGGGTTTTGTTATAATGGAATTTGGCCTGTACCAAATAACAAAATGTTCTGTGAAAATTGCTTTCTTTGAAGTTCTAGTTTTATAAGATTTAATACTTGGTTAGTGTTATTTGTACTGGGTCCTGGGGTGGTATCATTTATTTAGGGAGAACTCGTTTCCTTTGTAGAATGTGATTGGAAGATGACTTGATTAATGGAAACTCACGGTGACTGCAACTCCTAATGCAAACCTAAATTTTGAGACAGAAGGTCAGCTGCATAATCCTGTCAGCTCCCATTACAATATGAGCAGTTATGTTGCCTCATTACAGAACCGCAGATATTTTTGCGGATGACCAGTGTTTCTGCCCTCATGGTAGTGGGAGGAATGAAATGCCTGGCTGATTAAGTAGTGGGTCCAGGGCTGTATTCTCACACAAACCTTGGCCTTCAGGGAGCTTATTCTTAGTCTGCCCTTATTTCAGTTACGTAAAAATTACCCTCCTTGAACAGTAGTGTCCCTTGTGACATAGTATAGGATAACGGAAAAGATTTTTCAATTTAGTTCTCATCTGGATTTTTTTTAACCATTGAGCTGTCATAGGGCTGTGTCCCTCAAAATAAGAATTTTACATCCAGGCAGAGCCTGCAGACCTTTAGTGATTGACTTTCTTATTGACACTCAATAAACTCTTCTAGTTTATTACTTCACTAAGTCACTTTATCATCTGTAACTTTCAACTCACTTAAATCTAGCCATCCTTGGCCAGCCAGTGAAGGTCAGTGGCTGAGCATCTACCCATGAACCAAGAGGTCATGGATTTGACTCCCTGTTAGGGCACATGCCCTGATTGTGGGCTCCATCCCCAGTAAGGGGCATTCAGGAGGCAGCTGTTCGATGTTTCTCTCTCATTTCCCTTCCTTTCTCTCTAAAAATCAACAAAAACATATTTTAAATAAATCTAGCAATCCTTGTGGGATTATTACTTACCATATAAAAACTAACTCCTCTACTAGGTTCTTTGACAACTAGTGCTTGCTATGTGCCTTTACTTGGGTACATTGAATTTGTAGTATTTCCCTTGATGCCATTCCTACAGTGGTTTGCCCCTGTCACCAGGAGGAAGACCTTCTATAGCTCCTTTTATTCCTTCTTTTTTTGGATTAAAAAGTCTCAGCGCATTCTTGAAATTTATTTTCTGCATATATTCATGTTAAATAGTGATACTCTTCTGAGACAAAAATAACAGAACTGTATAGTAAAGGAGCAATATATAAAATGAATAGAAACATTCAAGTAAAATTTAGTAGCATGCTAGCTTAAACACGTTTCCTATTGTTAGTTTGTACACAGTTTTTATCTTGCTTTAATATTCACTTACCTACCATGCTTCTGGGTGCTGAAAAAGAACCCCAGGACTCAACTAGGCTGAGGCCACTCACAGGCTTTTAGCAGGCAGCTGCATCTTTGTCTTCTACTGCCTAAAGTTGGACCTTCTTGCTGGAGTCTTCACCCTTCAACTCTGAAATGGAATTGAAATTGTCCTCTGAAATTCTGAGCCCCCCTGGGAGCTCTCTGAGCCCCCTTCAGTGATTGTTGATTTTGTTCCCTTTAATCACCTCTCAATTGCATTTGTCTTGCAAAACACTGGATGTTTGCATATTTGCCAGGTAGGTTTTGGGAAAATGGATAAAGTATATCCGTGCAATCAGGGAGGCCCGTTTCCCAACCCTCTTTATTTGAGAACCTCATTCCAAATCAGGAAATCAGGACTTGGTTACCTGAGTGACTATTTTATACATATACTAGGGGCCCGGTGCACAAAAA
>PVJC01038253.1:0-16873 GCA_004026665.1 Murina feae | reverse complement strand
GGTGCACCTGCTCCCCTGCCACCAAGGCTGCTGCTGCTGATGGGCAGTGAGGCCTGCTGCATGTGGCCCAGGACTGCCCGCCTCCTCCCACGCCCCATCCAAGCCACAGCTCCCACAGCCCTGACCCCTGGACAGACACTGCTCAGGACTCTGCTCTCCTGTCAAGAACTACCTTCGGAACCAGGAAGAGAACCTGGACTCCAGCTGGGGCTACAGCATTTTTTAAAAAGGTTTTTTTTAATTGATTTCAGAGAGAGAGAGAGGGAGAGAGAGAAAGAGAGAGAGAGGGAGAGAGAACATCAATGAGAGAATCACTGATCAGCTGCCTCCTACATGCCTCCTACTGGGATCAAGCCTGCAACCTGGCATGTGCCTGACGAGGAATTGACCTGTGACCTCTTGGTTCATAGGTTGAAACTCAACCACTGAGCCATGCCAGCCTGGTGCTGCAGCATCCTATATAATAAAAGGGTAATATGCAAATTGACCCTAACAGCAGAACGACTGAGAATGACTGGTCACTATGACACACACTGACCACCAAGGGGCAGATACTCAATGCAGGAGCTGCCCCTGGTGGTCAGTGCACTCCCATAGGGGGAGCTCTGCTCAGCCACAAGCCAGGCTGATGGCTGCCAGTACAGCGGTGGTGGTGGGAGCCTCTCCTGCCTCCTCAGCAGCGCTAAGGATGTCCGACTGCAGCTTAGGCCTGCTCCCTGCTGGCAAGTGGACATCCCCCGAGGGCTCCTGGGCTGCTAGAGGGATGTTGACTGCCAGCTTAGGCCCAATCGCCAGGGGAGTGGGCCTAAGCCAGCAGGTAGACATCCCCTGAGGGTTCCTAGACTGCGAGAGGGCACAGGCTGGGCTGAGGGACCTACCCACCGCCCAGTGCACAAATTTTTGTGCACCGGGCCTCTAGTTTTTATATAAAAATAAAATCACGGGAGTGAAACTTGAGAAAGAAAAAACACCGGAGGAGCGGCGGGCAGGGGGCTCTGCAGCCCCAAGCGTGTCCCTGCTAACATGAATGTGCGCGATGGAGAGCTGGCATCCCAGGACCAGGGGGAGGAAATGCTATTTTTAACTTCAAAGCACGAGATACAATATGGCACGGGTGGGGCAATCAGAAAAGACCTAAAAATACCTCATCTTCCTCAACGAGAAGCAAGAAACAACTGGAGAGCGCTCCTCCTTCCCCAGGGAGGGTCCCGCAACGCCAGGGGGCATCCCGCGTGGGCACCGCTCCTGTGAAAGGGCGGGGGGCACCCTGCGGGCACCTGGGCACTGAGCAGCAGGTGCTGGGCCTGGAGGGGAGCTGGGCCGGCCCCACGGGAGGCGGAGGGGGGGGGGACCTGATGCGGGAGACCCAGGGCTGGCCACTCAGGGGCCGCACTGCCCCGGCTGGCGGGGAGAGAAGCAGGGCTGGTGGGACCTGGAGGGAGGCTGCGAGTCGCCGGTCTCCTGGGGAATGAAGACGTGGGTAGAGAGCTCAGGTGAGCGTAGGGCCGCTGGGCAATGGGCACAGACAGCCCTGGGCGGAGGCTTGGCGCAGTGCGCGGAGGAACCACTGAGTGGGTAGAAAATGGCCCCCAGTCGGAGAAGTCCTGCTGGCCCGAGGGTGGACCCCGGCTGGGTGCCACAGGGCTGCAGCCTGAGACAGGGGGCCCAGGCGGAACCAGGGGAGGGCCTGGCACTTGGCGTGGCGACTGCTGGGGGGGGAAGGGAGGGCAGTTGGGAAGGTCCCTCTCCTGGCTGGAGCACCCACAAAGGAGTACAGGGGGGCGGCCATTTGGGGAGCAGGCAAACATTCAAGGAAAAGTCAACGGGACCAAGCATCACTGTGAAGATGACCACCTGGTGCAACCCTCCTCAAAGGCAAGTGCCCAGCGTGCGGCTCAGGGGGTGAGCACTGGGGCACATGCCCAGGCTGGGGCTCGATCCCCAGCAGGGGACGGGCGGGAGGCGGCCCGTTGACGTTTCTCTGTCATCGCTGTTTCTCTCCCCCTCCCTTCCTCTCGCTCTAAAAAATCAATAAAAACATATTTGAAGAAGAAAAGAAAAAGGAGAGCGAGTCAGGAGAGCTGGTGAGGAAACAGCAGCCCTCCCCCTGGGCGAGGCCCCGCGCACTTCCTCCCGGGTGTGTGGTGGGCATGTTGGGAGGAAGCATCTGCCCCGAACATGACATCACTAACTTGATGGTCAACACGTGACACACGTCTGCTGAGCAGACGCTTGGTCGCACCTAGCAACCTGGTCCTCAGCAAACAGAGGCCTTCCCTGCGCTCCACTCGGACCCGGGCCAGCGTTCCCCTGGGCTCCACCCCTCCCGGGGACACCCAAGAGGCAACATAAAACAGCCAGGAGCCTGGGTTGTCGGAAGGGGCGGGTGGACAAGCTGCGCGTGGAAGCCCAGGGCGGAGGCCTCGGCCACGGGGAGGACGCCCCCTCCTGGTGAGAGGACACAGTGCGGTAATGGGATCCGGGCGGGGCAGGCCGTGGCCCCTGTGACTTCCCAAGCAACCATTCTGCTCTTTCATCCTCTTAGGAAGCAAAGGTCCACAGAGCCACCGGCAGCCTTGGGATTAATGAGTCAATGGCAGAGCCAGGCTCAAGCCCAGGCCTGACTCAGAGGCTCAGAGACACCCCCACATCCTCAATGGCCCTACACATCAAGGAACCCAAAAAAAGGCACATACAGACCAGATCAATACGTTAGAACAATTTGAGGCTTGAAGTGAATAGAGCAGACAAATCCCTCCCAAGTTTCGACTTACTTGGGCTTGGTGTGGCTCAGTGGTTGAGCGCTGACCCGTGCACCAAGACGTCGCTGGTTTAATTCCCGGTCAGGGCATGTGGCTGGTTGTGGGCTCGATCCCCAGTAAGGAGCGTGCGGGAGGCAGCGATCAATGTCTTTCTCTCTCTCTCTCCTTTCCCCCTCTCTCTCTAAAAATTAAAGCAAGAAAAAAAAGGGACCTTTTCTGGCAGTGAACCATCCTTAAACATGTGTGAGTACATAGGCAAGCATGGTATGACATGTAAATATGACATGTGTCCACACATGGGTAGAGGAAAGACCTCTATCTGAAGTATGGTCTCAGTGTAATGATGTGAGAATAAAATCCCATTTCTAACATCATCACACAAAAAAACAGGTGGGCGTGAAAGGAAAAAAAGGTGAATAAACAGGCGGGCAGCCCAGCCAGTGTTGCTCAATGGTTGAGCGTCGACCTATGAACCAGGAGGTCAGGGCACATGCCCAGTTTTTGGGGCTCGACCCCTAGCTGGGGGCATGCAGGAGGCAGCCAACCGATGATTCTTTCTCATGATTGATGTTTGGTTTTTTTTTTTGTCTCCCTTCCTCTCTGAAGTTAATAAAATCGTATTTTTTTTTAATCGGGCAGTAAGTTGAACTGCAAGACAGTGAATGAGCGCGGTGGACGGGTCCGTGTGAACCCTGTGAAGGCTCTCACTCAGGCTCACGCGGTCTTGGTTTATTCAGGTGCACCAGCCACTATGCCCGACCCGCTGGGGTTCCTCCCATCTAAGTCCCTGTGACAGGAGACTTCGTGCGGACGCACGTCAAGAGCTTGTCACCGCGGATGGCTGTCCGCAGCGCTTACCTCCCCTGCAGCGAACCCAGGTGCTGGGTCACATAAGCCACAGGCGGAGCTGTCTGGCTCCGGTGACCGTGGCGCCTCGCAAAGCCAAGGTGACGGGACCGCTGTCTCCCGTGGGCACCAGGGCAGGCCTTTGCAAAGATAAATCACTGCGGAATGTCCCAGCTGCCCATTTCCCTCGAAATCAAAGGCAAAAGGACGGAATCCAAAACAGCCGTCGGGTTAAAAATCTCGCTTTCTCGCCCTGACCGGTTTGGCTCGGTGGAAAGGTCCCAGGTTCGATTCCGGTCAAGGGCATGCACCTTGGTTGCGGGCACATCCCCAGTAGGAGGTGTGCAGGAGGCAGTTGATGGATGTTTCTCTCTCATTGATGTTTCTAACTCTCTATCCCTCTCCCTTCCTTTCTGTAAAAAAATCAATGAAACGTATTTTTTAAAAAAATCTCACTTTCTCGCAGCAGCATGACTCTGGGAGATACGCAGGCTTCAGTTTTGTTTTTAATTTAGTGCAAAATTTTTAAAACGTGAATATTTTGCAATAAGCTAAATCACATATCAAAGCCACTACCATCTGCGGAAAGAGCTAGCTCTGTAGCATCTGAATCACTTCTTTCAGCCCCAGTGAAATGCACTGATACTGGGACTGGAAAGAAGAAACACCTGTATTTGCTGGTCACCCCCATCCGGGAATGTGGCCCCTAAAACGAGCCATTTCCTTCCTCCGGGCTACAGAGTCATCGCATTGTGTTTGCTCCTGGCTCCTGAAATAGCTCCCCCACAGGCAGGTGGGACGGGTGTCTGTCATCCAGGACAAGCTCCTTTCAGCCTGCAGGGTTTGTGCTAATCAATAGGGGGGCTCAGAAGAGCCTCAAGGGGGGGGGGCTAGTTGCCAGGGAAACCAACCGTGTGATAGGGGGGGGGGCCCGCTAGAGGCAGAATCGATCACCAATGGCCAGTGATGTATCAACCAGTTATGCGACAAGGCCTCTGTAACATCCCGAACCATGGGCCTGGGAGAGCTCCCTGGGTGCTGAGCACTGGGAGGGCCTACGGCATGGAGCCCCTCCATCCCTCGCCCTTCGCCTCTCTGCCGCCTGCTGCTCCTGAGCTGCTTCCTTTGTAACAGCCAGTCGCCTGGTTAAGTCAACTCTCCCTGAGCGCCGGAAGCGCTGACGAATTAGCCCAGCCCTCGGAGGGGGTGGGAGCCTGCGACACACCGTCCCTCCCTCGGTCAGAAGCACAGGTGACAGCCCCCACGGGTGACTGGCGTCCGAAGCCCAGAGAGCAGGGGCGGTCTGGAGGGCCGGAGCCCTCAGCGGTGACCTGGCGCCACCTGCAGGCAGACAGGGTCAGAACGGAATGGAACCGCAGGACCCGGAACCCCGGGAGAAGAGACTTGCTCCGAAGTTGGCGAGTGTGAGAGCAAAGGAGAAACGGAGTTTTTTCTAGGAACAGACTCCTTAGCCTTCCAAAGAAATGCCTTTAATTATTTATAGGGCCTAGGAAAGGAAAAAAGCTCTAGAAAAAAGGAAATTTCAAAAGAGGTCTCTGGTGAGGGCTGGGAGCAGTGAGCGCCCGTGCAGGCGGGAGTGTCGCCCGTGCCGGGGTCACTTCCAGGTGGTGAGGACAGACCTCCCCGAGTCTCTCGACCGGATGCCTCGGGGCCCCAGCGACTGGCCCGAGCGACTCCTCAGCTCGCGCTCCGCCCCGTCCCCCTGCGCCAGCTCCTCGTCGTACCTGCGCACAGGGCGGGAGGGACAAAGCTCCAGGGCTCGGCCCACGTCGCCCGGGAAGCAGCCCGCCCCTCCCCGGGGCCGCGGGGCACAGGAGTGCAGCCCCACGGAGCCGCTGCAGTGGACAGGCCCGCCCGCGGGCAGCTGCCGCCCGATGGCGACAGGGGAGTGAAGGAGAGAGAGGACTGGAAACGCTTCCCACACAGCATGGGGGGGGGGGCGGGCACGGCTAACACCCTTCAGACAGGTGCCCGGCGTGCGGCATGAGCTTCGCTAGTATTTATCACACGAAGGCCACACGGGCGGCCGGGTCTTTTCTGCCTCAAGATGATCTGTCCCACCGCGGACCTGAGGGACGACAGGCTCTGCCCACACGAGGCGCGTCCACCCAGAGCAGCGGAGCCCAGCCAGCCCCGGCGCCCCTCGGCCCGAGACACCCGCAAACTCACAGCACTTCGTAATTGCCGAGCACCTCCTTCGGGGGGCACCGGTTCCACTTGCAGTCTGGGATTTCGCCGTTGGGGACGGCGATGTTGAGGGTGTCGTTAATGAGGTTGTACTTGAGGATCCGGTCGTTGGCGGTGCTGGAGGTGAGAGACGGAGACGCGTTAACCTGCGAGAGGAAAGAAGCCGCGTCCTTCACTCGCGTCACTTACTCCTTGGGATCGAGAGGGCCGGGCGAGGCTGTGCCTCAGGCTGTTGACGTCTCCTATCCTCAGGGCACCTTTAGAGGAAGTGTTTTCTGATCTACTTTTGTTGTTGCTGTGCTAACAGACACCCAAGGACCTTTTCTCCACTGCTTTTCAGAGTCAGAGTGGAAAGGGGGAGGGACGGGGACAGAGAGAGAGAGAGAGAGAGAAAAACATCAATGTGAGAGACACACATCATCCTACTGCCTCCCTCCTGCATGCATGCCCTTGACGGGGAATCGAACTCGTGACCCTTTGGTGTGCAGGCTGACACTCTAACCACTTAGCACACCAGCCAGGGCCGTATCTACCCTGACTAGCTGTTAGATGAAACCTAAGTAATATTTAAAGGCAGGATTAGGACTATGATCTACAAATCAATCATCACACAAACACAACTTTTAGGTCAGCAGACATCATGAACACCTCAGGGTCGGCCTGTGTGCTGAGAGCTCTGTCCTAAGCGCCAGGAGCCACCCAGAGCTTCGGTGGGTCGGTGAGCCCAATGGCCCTGAACAAGCTGCATTGTGGGGTTAGAGTCGATGGCGATGGGCCCCGTTTGGCTAAGAGAAATACCTCGGAATCCGACATTCTGACCCAAACGAGGAACCCACCCGACAGATGGGAAGTCAGTCCCACAGGCCTCTGAGGAGCCAGCAGAGTCACAAAACCCAGGAAGAGTCCCACAGGCCCTCGGGCGCCTCCTCACTCTCGTGTCAGACACAGTGGTCATGACCTCGCAGAGCAGAGGCAGCAGACAGGCAAGCTGTTCAGATGACTCCGAACTTGCGCTGCCAGCAGGGTATCGAACGTGCCGGGAAAGGAGGGTGGGCCTCGGGCGCCCCGGAACGGCTGCCGCTGCAGGGCATGACACCGTGACCCCGTTAGGAACGGGCTGGGACTAACACGCTGCTGTCCTGTAAGTGACATTCTCAGTGCGGGTCCCAGGGCATCCAGGGGGGTGCGACTTCCATTCCCGTTTCTCTGTTTAGGACGGAGAGCAACCCCGCTGCTGTGTCTCCGTCGGTGAGCGCTGTCCTGTACGCCGAGGGGCTGCGGGTTCAATGCCTGGTCAGGGCACGTACGCAGGTTGCAGGTTTGACCCCCCGTCGGGATGTGTACGGGAGGCCGCCGATCGATGGGTCTCTCTCTCTCTCCACTCCTCTCTCTACAATCATAAAAACACGTCCTCAGGGAGGTTCCTCATCTCTGCACGGGATGCCACCACTTCCCGAGGGCTTCCGGGCTGCGAGCTCCTTTCCAGAATGGGAGCGGCGTCCCCCAGGAGGACAGGGCGGGGCATCCTGGAGCGCAGGCGCCACCCCGCACCGAGCTCCTGTCCGTGAGCTGGGCCCCCCGGACCGTGACAGCCGCGGGCGGGGCTCACTCCCACCATCAGCAAATAGACACACCGGGACCTCCGGCCCTGGTGCACGCACAGCCTCCTCAGATGCCCGCGTCCTGCCGCCCGGCCTGGGCCGTTAGGCTAGGCCAGCGGAGCCTGCCCGGGCGGTGGAGTGGGGGAGCAGGCTCCCTCCCGCCCAGTTACCTCGATGAGCCAGGGCTTCAGCCTGTCGTCGATGATGATGTCGTAGCCGTAGCACTCGAAGCAATGCTTGTCGTTGTTCATCACCGGCTGCGGAGAGAGACCAGGGCTGAGCGTCGACCTGCGAACCAGGAGGTCAGGGTTCGATTCCCCGTCAGGGCACAGGCCTGGGTTGCGGGCTCCGTCCCCGTTATGGGGCGTGCAGGAGGCAGCCGATCAATGATTCTCTCATCACTGATGTTCTATCTCTACCTCCCTCTCCCTTCCTCTCTGAAAACAAAACAAAACAAAACAGAGTAGGCTCCCTTCAGCCCGAAATACCTGTGAAACAGCAAAGCAAAAAGCCTGAAGCGAGAAGGTGGCTGAAGGTCCCCTCCAACACATCAGCCTCTGCCACGATATCCCTTATGGACCCAGCGGGCCAGGAGAGCTGGTGCCACCAGGGGACTCGCCAGGCCCACAGCCACGGCGGTGGCGGCTCCAGGCACACGTGGGCAGCGCCGGGAGGAAGTGCCCCCTTCCCAAACCTGTCTCAGCCTCGAGCAGGTAAGTGGGAGGTGAGACCCTAAACACAGTTTTAGCAAAGCACAGGCATCACCCGCTCCCGAACACCCGAGGGGCTGGGCCCTTCCCTCCCTCCCATCGCCCCCACCCGCCCCTCCCGGCCCTTCTCACCGCCACGGCCTTCAGCGACTGCACGATGATCCAGTGGATCTCGTCGAACAGCTTGCCGGTGACCTCCTTGCCCCGGGTGCTCTCCAGGTACAGCCGCAGGTTGCTCACTGTCCACTTGCCCCCGTGGATGTGGTTGTAGTCCTCCTGGCCGTGGGAAAGGGGCGGAGCCTCAGGCACTGCTCCCAGAGGAACGGACTGCCCTCCCTTCCTCTTCCAGGCGGACCTGCCCCAGGCACCTGCGCCTGCTACGTGTGCACACTTTCAAAATGCCCAACTCTGGAACATTCGTACCTTAACCATTTACACCTTGTAGTGCACGCTGTGGAAGCCGCCCAGACCCCCGACCCCTTAAGACCAAGGCACCTCTCGCTCCACCACCAGCCACACCGACCTCTTTTCAGCTCCTACAATGCCCCTTCCTGCCACAGGGCCTTGGCACATGCCGCACCCTCTGCTAGAAGGCCCTTTTCTCACCTCCCCCTGAGCCACCCTGCGCATTCTTCAGGCCTCTGCACAATCCCCTGCATGGGAGCCTCTCTGACCGCAGGCACAAGGGAACCCCGCCATTCCACGCTCTCCCCTCAGAGCACACATCTGAGACCGTGGCTACATGCCCAGCGGTGACGCCGTCTGATGCCTGTCTCCCCCTGACAGGCCCTCGGCCCCATGAGGAGGGACCAAGGAAGGGACTGCCCAGCACTGAGCGTGGGACCAGCCCAGCTGGTGCGCAGCGTGTGTATCTGTTGAACAAATGAACAGCTGAGCGTGAGTGCTCTCACATGACCCTCCCAACACCCTCTAAGGCTAGCCCGTCACACTCGCGGTCGGATACGGGCCACAACGAACACTTTTTCAGCTCAGCCAACGTAGCGGTATGTAAGAAAACATGAATTTAATCATTGCTCTTGTTCTATTTTATACTATACTTTCCGAAATAAACCTGTTTCTATGAAAATGGAAGCTTGTGTTTTTCTGCGGCCCACATAAACTTAAACCGTGTTTATTTGACCCGTGTTGGCCTTTGAGTTTGACATGCTTGCTCCTAGGTAATGTCATCTCCTTTACAACTGGAGAAACTGAGGCTGAGAGTCCAACTCACCTGCCTGAGGTTACAGAACTAGAGAGGCAAGGCTTGCCCTCGCTTCCTGTGTCCCCTTGCACACACCCCCCGCACCCCTCAGGCTCCAGGCTGATGGCAGGAGGGCCACACCAGGAACTTAGGGTTCCCACACCTGGCCGACGCCAGGGCATCCCATACCCACCCCACCCTCTCCTGCAGAAACAGGGAAAGAAAGAAACCCACAGCCCTGGCTGGTCTTGGCCAGTGGATAGAGCGTCAGCCTGCAGACTCAAGGGTCCTGGGTTCGAATTCGGTCAAGGGCACGTGCCTAGGTTGAGGGCCGATCCCCAGCGGGAGGCGAGCGGGAGGCAGCCGATCAATGATTCTCTCTCATCGCTGAGGTCTCTCTCTCTCTCCCTCTCCCTCTCCCTTCCTATCTGAAATCAATAAAAATAGATTTAAAAAAAACAAACGCAAACCTACCCCCAGAATCACGCGGCTCCCTGAGGGTGGCGGGAAAGCAGCACTCACCCCGTGCTTCTGGATGGCGACGTTGGTGAGGTGGACAAACATGTTGTCCAGCTCGCTGGTGCTAGGCGTGTACTTCACTGTGCAGAAGCGGCAGAACCCGAGCTTGTACCTGAGCGGGGTTCAGGTCAGTCAGCGCTCGGAGGAGAAGCACTGGGTTTCTGTAATGCTTCGTTTTTCATAACGGCTTTATCGGCACACAATTGGTATGTACATACACCTCACCCACCAAAAGAATTCGATTCCAGGGGTTTTGGCAAACTCAGCGCGTGTGACCATCACCGCAATCCACCTTACATTTGCGTCACCCCAAAAAGAAAGCCGGTGACCACCCGCCGCACTCCCCGTCCCCAGGGCTGGGCAAACACCCATCTACGTTCCGTCTACAGATCTGCCTGCTCTGGGCATGTCAGGTAAACAGAATGACACAGCGCGTGGCCTTCTGCACCTGGCTGCTCGCCCCGAGCGTGTCTGTGAGTTAGAAGAGCGGCTTTTTACCCGTAAGCCTCGCGTGTGCATTGAGGTTAATCACCACACTCAATGCCCACCCTACGCCGGGCGCTGGGCACAGTGTGCCTCACCCACCCTCACCATGGTGCCGGGGCGCGCACTGCTCACGCACCACCTGGGCACGGGAACGGGCCTGCTCTTACATGTAGCAGCGCAGCGGGCGGTAGGTGGACACCAGGACGTACAGGCGCAGGTCGAACTTCCTGCCGCCGATCAGCAGCGGGTTGTTGATGTAGAGGGAGATCACGTAGGCTTCCTTCGTGGACTGAGACACAAACCTACACGTGGCAGAGGCGGCCAAAGTTAGAGGCAGAGGCCAGCGGCGCATTCGGCCGGCAGGTAACCAGCTCCCGCCTCTCCGTAGGTGAGAAAACGGGGGGCGCTGTCCATGAGGAGCCCCGGGCGGGCCCAGCCCCAGGGGCGGCGGCAGCTGCTGGGAACCCCAGGGCAGTGCTACGCCATCAGATTTAAGCACCAGACCTGGGACCCCCGGCGGGAAAGGCTCACAGCGACGGCAGGCGAGGGCCTCCCGGAGGCAGAGCGAGCCCTGGACGAGATGCCCTGGAATCAGTTCCCAGGAGACCCTCTCCCAGGGAGGAGGCTGGGCCTGCCCTAACGCGACCCGTCCCACCGACGGCGCCCAGGTGCAGGTTAGCCGGGTCCCGCCCCACCCCCTGCGAGGCGAGGCCATGGGTGCCCTCAGTTCACCCGGATGAGCTGTCTAAGGGTCCACACAATAAGGTGTGGTCGACAGCAGGTGTCAGTGAGTCAGTCCTAGGTCTTAAGCAGGTGCTTCGCTGTCTCAGAAACACTGATTGGCCCGGCCAGGAGGTCAGGGTTCAATTCCCACCGAGGGTACAGGCCCGGTTGTGGCTCGATCTCCAGTGTGGGGCATGCAGGAGGCAGCCCATCAATGCTTCCCTCTCATCGTGAGTGATCCTCTCTCTCTCTCTCCCTCTCCCTTCCGTTCTGAAATCAATAAAAATATATTTTTAAAAAACTGTGAGTGGACGGGTCTCCCGCCAACTTCGGGACACAGGCTCTTGCTCTGTGACTCCCGCTGCTCTCACACCGGTTCCCCCTGCACCTCCCGGGGGGGGGGGGGGAGTCTACGAGTAGTGACGCCCCTGGACAAACCCTGCACTCCTGCAAAAGCCAGCCCGTGGCCCACAGACGGACGACGGGAAGCCCCCACTCACGTGGACGTCTTGCTGTCCCGGGACCACTTTTTGATCTGCGAGAGCTTGTTGATGAGGAAGATGCCCTTGCCCTGGGCTTTGCCGCACGGCTTCATGATCCACGTGCTGGACGGGCTCTTCCGGAACTCCTCCACGAACAGGTTGTAGTCGGCCGGCAGCATGTAGGTGATCGGGACAAAGTCTGAAAGGGAAGGGAGAGGGGCCGGGTGAGCCAGCCCGCAGCGGCCGAGAACAGGGTCTGTGTCCCACCCCTCGCCCCGCCCAACCCAGCACCTGGCAGAACGAGGGCTTCTGCGCTCAGGGCCTGCACATCGCAACGCACCGTTACCCCCTGCGTGCTGAGCACCTTACGGGTCTGTCCCATCGGCTCGCCACAGCACTGTGAGCTAGGGACTCGCAGCGTTCCCATCTGCCAGGTGAGGGAACTGAGAGCCAGAGCCTGTGAGCCCGAAGCTGGCGGGAGACCCGTCCAGTCACAGTTTCTTAAAAATATATTTTTATTCATTTCGGAGAGGAAGGGAGAGGGAGAGAGAAACACCCACGATGAGAGAGAATCACGACCTCCGTTTCCTCGCCTGATAAACGGGAACTTATCAGGAGAGCTCACTTACATCATGTGCCCGGAGTGTGAAGGGATTCAGAAACTATCCGGCAGCCCGGCTCTCTCACCGGACAGGACGTGGCGGGGGGTGGGGGTGCGCTCTCCCTGGGTGTTGTTAGACGTGGCGTTTACAGCTCAGGAAGCGGTCGCGCGTGCTGAGCACCGCGGACATTCTCTCCCACTCACAGGAAGCACCCTCCCCAGGCCTCACTCCGATTCCGAAACTGAGCACCACCCCCACCTCTAGAGACAGTGGATCCAAAGAGGCGGCCAGCGCAAGCTGCACCCACACACTCACCCGTCAAAGCCAGCAGGTGCCACCTGGATGCCTTGTGCAGCTGATGTTAAAAAAACTCAACTATGTGCATTTAAAACCCGAGGCAGTGGGAAGGGCACACACCCAGGTAGAGGTATTTTCCGTTCTCGTCCTTCTCCGCCAGGGGACTCCCCTCCTTCTCCAGCTCTTTCCGGTACCGCTTGATGTTCTTCACCATCAGGTCCTTGCGGGTGAGCTCGTAGTGGTTGGGAAAGTGGTTGACTATCTGATCGTCTGAGAGTCGATAGCCAGTTTCCACACTGAAGACGTTTCGGATGGTTTGCACGCTCATCCTAAAGGGGAAGCACAGGAGGGACGTGCGGGACAGAGGCTCACGTTGGTCCACTCGGAGGTGGTCTCATGAAAGCCCAGGAACTCCCCACAGAGCCCTCACCCACCCCCACCCGCAGCCGCAGCCCCCGAGCCAGGGCCGCCCGGCCCACGGCGGCACAGGGAACATGTCCAGTGACCGGCTATGGCATGAACTGTTTGAGGCAGGAGCCGTTTTGACTATACCCTGAACAGTTTCATTCTCTGGCACACAGTAGGTGCTCAATAAATGTTTATTGTGCACGGGGTGAGGGGGTGGGGGTCCCTCAGCCCAGCCTGCACCCTCTCCAATCTTGGATCCCTCGGGGGATGTCCGACTGCCAGTTTAGGCCCAATCCCGCAAACAGCCGTCGGACATCCCCCTCGCAATCTGGGACCACTGGTTCCTAACCGCTTGCCTGCCTGCCTGCCTGATCACCCCTAACTGCCTCTGCCTCGGCCCCCGCTCGCCACCATGGCTTTGTCCAGAAGGATGTCTGGAAGACATCTGGCCTAATTAACATATTACCTTTTTTTTTTTAAGCTTTTTTTAAAATATATATTTTATTGATTTTTTTACAGAGAGGAAGGGAGAGGGATAGTTAGAACCATCAATGAGAGAGAAACATCGATCAGCTGCCTCCTGCACACTCCCCAATGGGGATGTGCCCACAACCAACGTACATGCCCTTGACCGGAATCGAACCTGGGACCCTTGAGTCCACAGGCCGACGCTCTATCCACTGAGCCACACCGGTCAGGGCAACGTATTACCTTTCATTAGTACAGATGATAACACAGATGAGTGACAACAACCTAATGAAAGACAGACTCTCCCGGGCTCTGAGTCAGGAAAGTCCTTTACACAGTATTTGCACCGAAGTCAGGAAGGACAGGGAGTCCTTAAACCCAAACCCCGGGGGTTATCCAAGGCCGAGCAGCACGAGCCCAGGCTTCCCCCTGGTGAAGTGAGGAGGAGGCAGGAGAGGAAGAGGGAGAGAAGGAAGTCACTGTCCTGCCACCCCTCCATGCCCTCACCAGCCCCAGGCAGGGAAAGAGCAGGAGGGACGGGAGGTCTGGCACCCAAGGGAACCAGAGCCACAAAAAGGCAGCTGGTGGCCTCCTTCTGTGGGGTCCCTGCCCCGCCCCCACCCCAGGGCACAAACCTAAGAGGGGTCTGGAGCACCCAAGATCATTAGAATGAGGAGATTTTCTTTTTTCCTACTTTTTATGATGGTAACAGTCAACCGTATATGAAAGTAGAGAGAAACACATAACAGAATCCCACGGCCCAGCCCACAGCTGTCACCACCCGCCAGCCGTGCGTCGCTTGCGCCCCACCCACTCGCCACACACACGCCTGCTGTTCTGTTTTCTTAATTTACTTTTCAGTTATAGTTGACAGCACTGGCCTATTCTGCGGCAATTCCCAGACACCGTACCATCTCATCTAAAATGCTCCCGCAGGAGCCTCTAGCAGCTAAGGACTCCTTTTCCTGTTACACCACATCCTACGTTATACTGTTATCACAACTGAAAAAAGCCGCAGGAATTCCTGAATATCACCAACTGTCATCAAACCAGCGTCCCAACTCCCCTAACTGTCTGATAGATTTTTACAGAGAGAGAGGGAAAGGGGGGGAGAAAGAGAGAGAGAGGAGAGAGAAACATTGATGTGAGCAGCACTGATCGGCTGCCTCCTACAAGCCCTTACGGGGATCGAGCCCACAACCTGGGTATGTGCCCTGGCCGGGAACTGAGCCAGCAGCCCTTGGGTGTGGGGACGAGGCTCAGCCACCTGAGCCACACCTGAGCCACACCTGAGCGGGGCAGCGAGCACAGCACCTGCAGGTGTAGAAGCAAGAGTGACGGGACAAAGGGGCCGCCCCCTGCATGGGTGGAGGAACGAGAAGGGAAGCGGCTAAACAGAGGCCATGACATCTCTCAAGGCAGCGACAGGGAGGGTGAGTCTTGAGGAGGGGGATGTGCAGGGTGACAAAGCCCCTGGAGACACTGAGGAGCCCGCCCACCTGGGAGATTCATGGGAGATTCAGGGTTGCAGAGGGTCGGACGACAGAGGCCACGGCCGACTCCATGTAACCCTGCCAGAGGGGGGCTGTCCCAGGCAGGGAGCTGTCACCACGGAGGGCGGGAGCAGACCTGGATCGAGGGGGGCCGGGACCTCAGCCCGAGGAAGGCAGCGGAGGAGGAGAGTCCAGGACAATGCCCAACCAGGAGCCTGGACGGTGAGGCCATGCCCAAACCTGAGACTAACTCACCTTCGGGGGAGGGGGTGGGATCGCGATCTAGGCCAAAGAGCGTCCTCTCACCATCCGAGAGGAAAGCAAATGGAAGTACTGAACCGGCTCCCACAGGGCCCTCCTGTGACCCCCCAATCCCACCCCTGGACGCTGGGCACAAAGGTGCTGATTGGGCAGTAAGGCGCTGACTCCCTGGACGCTGGGCAGTAAGGTGCTGACTGGACGCTGGGCAGTAAGGCTCTGACTGTGAGAAACTCCCCAGGGTGGGGCGGGCTCTGGTTTTCACCCGAATCCCCACGGTGGGCACCACACTCTGCTGCCGGGTAATCGGGGCTGCGAGGCCTGAAGCGCCGAGGAAAGAAGCACGAGGAGGCCCGGGACGGCACGGGCAGCTGCGATCTGGACCCGGATCCGTAACCGATAAAAGGGCTTCGGAAACCCCGCGGCCCTGCTTCCCACTCACCAGTAAAAATTCCAGTCCTCGTTCTCCGTCACCTGGACCCATCCTCTCTTTTCAAAATTATTGATCAGCACTGACTTCTCGATATCGGTGACCCACTTCACTTTTCCTGCCATAATCCTGCAAGAGAGCAGCGGCTCAGAGCTGGGCAAGTCCACGAGTTCCCGTCGCCCGGAGGAACCCGTACATCCCCGGACCTTAGATGCCCCCAAGTCCAGTCCCCCAAGCTGTGCGCTCAGCCAGGGGCCTTGCAGTCCCCGGGGACACCTCGCAATGTCTGAGACCCCGACCCCCAGTCCTCAACGGGAGGTGGGAATGCTTCTGGCATCTAGTGAGAGAGGCCATAGATGCTGCTCGACACCCCGCAACCTACAGGACGGCCCCCCACAACCAACAATTCAACTCAAACGCCAACTGTTGCCAATTCTGAGAAATCCCGGTCGAGTAGGAAACAAAGGCAGCAATTAGCCATCGACAAATGCTCAACTGCAACTGCAGCAGGGTTTCAGGTAGGAATCACCCCCGACTCCCCCCCGCCAGGCAGCACCCACACAACCACCCAGCCAGCCGCACAACTCGCTCTCCTACTTCAAACCAATCTCCCTGGCGGCCTCGCTCCAGCCACTGCGGCCCACCAGGGGACAACACAGAAGCGAGGGCAGCAAGGGAAAACCACCGAGGCCCCAGGTTGTGCTTCACCGGGCAGGAAACGGACCCTCTGAGAAGGAACCCCCAGCCCCTGCTCCCTCCATCGTAACCAACAGTCACTCAAGGGGAACAGCTGGGGCTGGACTCACCATCAGAACTTACGGCGCCAACACAGAGTCCAATTTCTCACCACTTTCACCGGCTCTCCCCTGGGGTTCTGGCCTGAAATACAATGAATACGCAGGTGAGGTGCACACGGCGCAGGACCCAGGGGCACCCGGACTGTTATGGACGCAGAGAACTGGCTAAGCCGAGTGCCCAGCGGAAAGTGTTGTGTTAACAAGTGCACCAGACTCCGCAGCACCCCCACTGCCCGGCTGTTTAATCCAGCGCCAACTCAAAGCACAGCTCAGGGACCTGCAGCAGGGGCAGTGCAGGGAGCTCGTGAGAAATGCACATTCTGGAGGCCCCAACACCCCATGATGCACTGGGTCAGATGCACTGGGTCAGACTTTTGGGAATGGGACCCAGCAATGATTCTTACGCAGCTGAGTCCCTTGTTTGAAAGGAACGAGTCTAGCCCCTAGCCGGTTTGGCTCAGTGGATAGAATACTGGCCTGTGGACTAAAGGGTCCCGGGTTCGATTCTGGTCAAGGGCATATGCCCAAGTTGCAAGGTCAATCCCCAGTAGAGGGTGTGCAGGAAGCAGCCAATCAAGGATT
>PVJC01038252.1:0-16842 GCA_004026665.1 Murina feae | reverse complement strand
TCCTTTATCTGTGAAATGATATAACTTTTACTAATAGGATATTTACATGTCCTTGAGTCCCACAGCGTCTCCCAGTCCTAAAATATCTGTAATCATAACCAATAAAGATTACAACTCAAGTAAATCCATTCTTAAATATTATTTTTTCAACAACCGTATTGGGCTTTACTATCAATCATTATATATTTATGGCAGTAATTAAATTATATTATTACATTAGCATTGGAAGAACAAACAAAAGTATAATTCACAATCATATTGCATTCTATTTTTAAAAAAATTTATCTTTATTATTGAAAGTATTACAAATATCCCCTTTTACCCGGTATTAACCCCACCAGTTCGCCCATGCCCCACCCCCCAACCCCTGCCTCACCACCCGAAAGGCCTTCATCACACTGTCATCTGTGCCCATGAGTTATGAGTATATGCATATAAGTTCTTTGGTTAATATATCCCAGCTCCACCTTTCCTCTGAGATTCCTCAACCTGTTCCATGCTTCTATAGCTCTGCATTTTCTTTCATTGTATAAAAAATTGGTAGGATTAGATAAAAATACATATCAAATGCATATATCTGGAATGAGAAATTCTTGGATAGTAAATGGAAAAACAATAAAAAGCAAAATGAGAATTGAAAATAATTGGATTTTTAAAACCTCACTAATATAAATGACAGGAAGAACCAATAGACAAGCACACATTCTGAGAGAAGAAGAAAGAGGTAAAACATAATAAGTTTATTCCGTGAGCGGCCCGCAGCTCTGGCTGCACGTTGCTCTTGCCTGCGAAGCTGAAAAAGAGCAATGCATGGCTCCACCTCTCACCAATTGAATTAGATCCTCTGGGCTGGTCTGCGTGTCAGTGTTTGTTTAAAAGGTCTGCAAGTAGAGTTCACATATGCAGGCAGGTTTGAGAACCAGCTGACTAGAGGAAGGCAGAGAAAAATAAGAGACTTAATGGGAGCTTACCTAGAGAAGTGGAAGTTAGCTGAGAAAGGATGGTCGTCCAAGTAATTTCTTTAAATGCTAATGAGTGAGCCCACGTTAACTAAAGAGACTATGCAAATACTTAAGAAAATAAAAACTACATTCATGTCCGTTTCTTTCTTGTTTGAACAAGCTGGTCTTTATTCTATATGTGTGAGCAGTTTTATGTTTCAAATTATTAATTCCCTACCCTTAACTCTATTTGAAAGTTGATTCAGCTGCTTATGATATATTTTGAAAACTAACAATACAAACAATTGTGCACACTTGGAGATAAGCATCCACAAACTTCAATTTGTAAAATCAGAGATACGCCCTTTTTTTCATTCTGTGCCTTATGAATTGCTTCTTTGAAACTTGTTTTCAATAATTAAATAAGAGTGTCTATTGAAAAATAATCTTTGACTGTCCAGGTCAGCCAGCTGGAAACAAAATATTGATTTCTAATTTTCGAAACTGCAATTGTGAAATTTTCAGAGAAAAGGCAGCTCTGTATGTAAACCAACACATTTTAAAAAGCCAAAATCCATTTAAAATGTATTTTCAGAAAGTGGTATTTCTAAAAAAATAAAAGAAGAAGAATAAATGAATTAATCTAATAGGTAAGTGTAATTAATAATGAATTTCATTTCTTAAAAGGAATTCCTTTACTAAAGTGACTCAGCTTTTTCAACTCTTTAAGGAGACATTCACTGGGTTAACACCCCAGTTGTTTCCATGTTGTTTTCCCCACAGTCCTTCCCATAGCTGAAGATGACACAGTGGTAGCCTTTAATAAAATAATCTTCTTTGTCCTTCAGGGAAGATTATGCCCTAAAGTCTTTCCTCTAGAGAAATATCCTTTAATATTTCTACTTAACTATGCTTTCTTCATGACCTCTACCATTCTGTCCATCTGGTCAGTAAAATGATCACTGCGTAAAAAGATCAATTAATCTCAGGATGAGAATGTCCACACTCTGAAGCTGGAGGCTGGCACATCTGAGGTAAACATGAGGAATGCAATGGTATGTCTGAGGCTAGATTCATGATGCATGTCTGTGAAGCAGTGCTTGGGTTCTCAAAGCGGGATTGCATTATTTGCTTACATCTTACCTTTTTACACAAAGCACTTAGGTAGTCTGCAATGAAAATGTAAATAACAAACCAGTAAAATATTACTAAGAACGCTTTTTGACATCTTTGAAAGAGAAGGTATGCTTTTTGGAAGAAGGGTCACCTTAAATTATTCAGTCAATGTAGAGAACAAAAATTTATTGCTGTTATGACCATTCCCTCCACCAACATGGTGACAACTGTGAGAACCGACTTGATTCTTTGGGGAAAAGCGTTCCAACTTGTTATTCAAAGCATTTAGTACATTTTGAGAAGGAAAAGAGAGATGCCTGGAGTAAATAAAAAATGGCAGAGCACATCGGAACCATGATGCCGACCTCTATGCAAATTAACACGAGAGTTAAGATGCACCACCAAAGCCATAATAATGACCTCTCTCTTAGACATTTGTTATACATGTTGTTTACTTGGTGCCTTAAAATTACCCTGAGTCACTGTAAGACACATTTCTTTAAAATACCCATCAAACGCAGTCTAGTGGTGCCACGTGCCAGACAACAGTCTGTGAGATCAAATGAATCACAAAATAATACATGTTTTCCCACCAATCCATATCCCTCAGAAAAGCTAAATTTGAGGAATTTTATGCATGACAAAAATACTTTCTACTTATTTACTTAATTTCTTCCTGAGTAAAAAAATTGAAGACTACGTATTGAAGACAAAAAAGAGAACTTGATGTGGGAACTATTTGTACTTTCCAATTTAATTTTAGTTTTTGTAAACCTAGAACTGGTCTAAAAGGAAAGTCTATTAATTATATTGAAAGGTGGGATACTTCGTCATAAAAACTTAAGACACTTGTCAAATGGTACCAGGAATGTGAACAGAGCCAGCTTGTCCTGAGGAGACCCAACAGGGACGAGGCCAATACATCTTTGTCAGTCTAGGCCTCAGCTTGAAGACCACCATTTGCAGAGCTCAACTCTGCATGAGGGTATGCTTGCTAATGCCAACCGAATGCAAGGCGGCCACTCTTGAGGGATTAGAGATATTTTCAGTTCTGAGATCTGCCCCAAAGCCTATACCTCACACCCATTTTTTTTTTAGAGCACACCTTAAAAAAAAAAGAAGAGATCTCATTGTTTGCATAAAATTGCATACCAGAACCCTATCCATATGGAGAAGAACATTTCTAGTAGAAAAAGGATAAACCAAAGCAACCAAAATAAATAAATAAACAAACAAATAAATAAATGTGGGACACTTAAAGAATGAGTGGATCAAATGTCCTAGTGTTGGACAGGCAATCTTAGCAAAATCCTGAATTACCCATGTCCTTGAGGAGATAGTTCAGGTGGCATACCTGGAGCACTGTAGGAACGTCAGAAGTCCCAGTTCCATCTTCTCTAGCATCTCCTCCCTTCACCTTTTCTTATGCTTCTCCTCATGGCTGCATCCTCCCCAGCAGGATCTTACTTGCTAGTCCTCAGTCTTGGGGAGCACTGGAAAGAAATGCATCGGGTCTTGGTTCTCATTAGCAGTTTGGTTGCTGCAATCCCTGCTTGGGGGGCAAGGGGGGGGCGGGAATTACATCATGGAATTTCCTTTTACCTGTAGCATCCGGCCCTCCTTTAGCCTTAAAAGAAATGATCTCTGAACAGGGTCCCTGATGCCTTTACCTACAGCAACCTCCCACCTTGTATTCCTGCTGCAGTGAGTGGCATGCTGGGCGCCTAGTCAGGGCAATGAACACAGACCCTTGCTCCAGTTTTGGTGCCAATGATGCACTCAGCTGCTGAAGGAAAACACAGATCCTCTAGGTACTGAATTCCAGTCCTAGAAATATATATATTTTCATCTATTCTTTCCTTCAAAAGGCCCTGTTTTAAAGGGGAATTAACCAACTGACTTGTCATATTTCACTGAAAACTAGATGAAGTTTTGTCAGTGTTTTTTTTTTTTTTAACTGCTATTTGGATAAAATTTCCCAGGTGAGAAGATTTCTGATACTGTAATTTCATGCAGAAATCATAGTATCAGAATTGACTATCTAGAAAAAATTGGAGAACTAGTTCTTTTCAGTAACCAACTTTCCAGCCATGCTCTATTCAAGGCATTCCTACTGACTCATCGTAAACACTGTTTACATTTAAAACTAGCAAGTCCTTAGTGCACTAGAGGATTCTGTATTGGAAGACAGCCTCTGGCAGGTATAGCACAGCCTAGCTCAGGCACATGATTAGTCAGTATTCAATTCCCCTTGCTGTTCAGAGCATAAGGTCATTGCCCTGTGTCGGGTAATTCCCATAAGGGATAAATGTTGGCGTCTACCTCATACAGAGAGCTAGGGCCTGGGCACTGGACTAGAGCTTGAGAGCTAAAGGACACACTACAAAGGAACTAGTCAATTTTTCTCCTCACTGTCTTTACAAATGCGGACACTGAACAGCAGAGGTGCTGAGTGTTCAATATGTCACAGCAAGGGTTGCCAAAGACAAGTCTAACATACATTGTACCTGAAATGCACGTTTCATTCCTTTCCTTCCGTTTTCCTCCCTTTCTTCCCTTTATTGTCACTGAAACTTGTTTCTAAAAAGATGTTCCACTGTCACTGCCTTGAGGTGATCTGATCCCCCAGCACGATAGCCATCTCTTGTGGGGCCTGCTTGGGAGAGAAGGCCCTCAGGGGCTGGGTTCTGGCTGGTGAAGAGTCATGTGAGGGCTGAGCATCTGTCCCACCTGAAGCCAGCTGTGTTCCCGTCGTTTACCACTAGCACTAATGTGAAGCCAGTGCTTACAGCCACTCGGCTCCGGGCTAGATAACACTCAATCCTTTGTGTTTCAAACCCCAGAGGAGTGCAGGAAACTTGCCAAGTAAGCACCACCATCTTGAAGTAACAAGTTGTACCTCAAGATCCCTGTTCTCAAGTTCCCTCAGGTTGCCAAGTGGAAAAGGCAATCGATTCAACTTTCGGTTGTGTAAACAGTGCGCTGTCATTTTGATTACAGTCAGTAAACAGTCTGTGGTTGCCTGGAAAGAAATTGCCTGAAGCACAAGCCCCAGCAAGCAGTAGGAGAAACACGGCCGAGGGCAACTCAGAGGGCAATTGTGGCTGAAGCAAAATTGATGTGAGGATAGGAATGTGGACCAAGGATTGATTATTGGGCTCAGAATGCTGTTTGCTTTCTATTTGTCATGATGCCAACTTATTTCAAAATAGAAAGCTTCCTATAAATCTGTTGTATTCTGGTTTAAATGCCCTTTCTGCTCCACATCCTCATGCATGCACTCACACTTTGCTCATGGCCAAAGTAGCATTTTCACTGTAGTGTTTCTTTGTCCAAAATCCTATTACTTAAGGATAAGAACAACAACCTGACCAAATGATACTGAGAATTAATCAATCTAGAGAGAGCTGCAGTGCTTTCTAGAGCATCTCAGACTAGGGGATCAATTCCTTCCTTAATTCATGAATTGGTTTATGGGTTTGATCCCTTGGAGGAGGGTGAAGGAGTAGGAGAAAGGTATATAGTAGACCAGCACTCTTCAATAGAAATATGAGGCCAACATAGGAACTTAAAATTTCTAGATGCCAACTTGAAAAAAAGACAAAAGAAACAACATGCCCAAAACATCATTTCAAAATCTGGCACTAGCAACATTTCAAGTCTTCAGCTACTGCACATGCTGGTGACTCCAGGTTGAACTGCACTGTTGTAGAATTTATTTTAAGTCATTGTATTCAACAGATACTTAATAATGCCTGCTTATTTCTAGGCTTATAGTCTATCTAGGAGAGATTGAAAATGAATAATCAACATAAATAAGCAAATTACCCTATATAATAAAGAGCTAATATGAAAATGGTAGTCACGCTCTCACTCCGTCACACTGAAACGGATCAGGCACTCAACACTGGGGAAAGAGGAGTGGGGACCAGCCAGGCACAAATGAGCTTGTGAGAGAGAAATGGGAACCAGCCAGGCTGTGGCCCAGGAGAGGGACAAGCTGCCTGCCCCATGGTTCTGGATGCCAGTGGCTATGGCCCTGGCAAAGCCACCCATCCATGATATCCTGTGGCTGCAGCTGAGGCCAGCCCAGGTAAAGCCAGCCCAGGTCCTGTGTGCCTGTGGCCAACCAGAGGGAGGGAAGCCCGGGCCCCGGGTGCCTGTGACCAGCCAGAGAAGGGAATCCTGGGTTCTAGGTATGGGATGATGCAGAAGCCATTAGGGGCAATCTGGACAGCGGGGGAGCAATTAGGAGCTATCAGGCACGCGAGGTGGTTAGGGGCAATCAGTAAGGCTGGCAGGGAGCGGCTAGGAGCCAGCAGTCCTGGATTGCAAGAACATCCCCTGAGGGGTTCTGTATTGGAGAGGGTGTAGGCCAGGCTGAGGGACTCCCCCCGCCAACCCTCGTGCATGAATTTCGTGCACTAGGCCTCTAGTATACTACACCCGCAGGTGATAAGTGCTTTGGAAACAATAGAGTGGGCTAAAAAGCTGACAAAAAAAGCACAGCAGGTATCTTTGAGAAGATAAACTTTTGTAAGACTTCAAGGAGGTCAGGGAGTTAGGCATTCAGCTGTCTAGAGGAAGAGTGTTCCTAAGAGCCGGAACAGTGTATGTGCACTTGGCTGGTGCAGAATTGGGCTAGAGAGGAGTGAGAGAGGCGGGGAGCAGGAAGAGATGAATTTAGCTAGGGAAGTGGAAGGCTGTATCATGAAGCCTTATAGGTAACTGGAAGGAATTTGGCCTTTTCACTGGGTAGCCTCTGGGCTTCTGAGCAGCAAAAGAACATGATTTGATTTCTCTTTTCCCCAAATCACTCTGACTACTGGGTGAAATGAGGCTATATGGCAGTCAGGCTAGAAGGGAGGCAGTGAAGAAGCTATCGCCTGCTTCTGTGAAATACTACCATAAATCATTCCAAAGTTCCAAGTTTGGAGGAATTATACCACAGGACATTAAATGAGTGAACAAATGAGGCAGGAGAAGCTATGATTGTCATCATTGAGAATTCATGAAAATGAGAGTAATATACCCAGCTGGTGTGGCTGGGTGGTTGAGCATCAATCTCTGACCAAGAAGTTGAGGTTCAATTTCCGGTCAGGGCACATGACAAGGCTGAGGGCTCCATCCTGAGTGTGGGTCATGTAGGAGGCAGCGATTGATGATTCTCTCTCACTGATGTTTCTATCACCCTCTACCTACTCTCAGAAATCAATAAAATAATATATATACTAGAGGCCTGGTGCATAAAAATTCATCCACTGAAGGGAGGGTCCCTCGGCCTGGACTGCCCCCTCTCACAGTCCAGGAGCCCACTGAGGCAGGAGGTGACTTGGTAATCAGGGGAAGGCAATGCCCCCATCACATCTCTGCTGCTACCACTGCCGGCAGTGCAAGCCTCGGCCGGCCCTAGTTACCTGAGCCTCAGGTGGCCCTGGGTGGCTGGGCAGCCACCATTTGAAGCTTGCCTGCACTTCAGGCTGGCCCTGGGCAGCTGGGGGGCTGAGGAGACTCGGGGACTCTGGAGGGAGGTGCTGAGGGTACTGGGTGCAGCCATCTTGTGGCTGTGGGCACCACCGTCTTTGAGGGCATGGCAGTCAATTAACATATTCCCTCCGTATTGGCTGTGGGTGCCGCTATCTTTGTGATGATGTGAGGGTCAATTAGCATATTCTCTCTTTATTAGATAGAATACATATATTTAAAATGAGAGCAACATGACTAGCACATAAATTTCTAACTTCAGAAAACCTTTAATTCTGAACTCAATAAGTCAGTCGTTGTCAAAGTGTGGTCCCAGGGCCAGTGGCAACAGCAGCATCTGTGTGCTTGTAGAAATGCAGAATTTGGGACCTCTCTCATATCTGCAGAATCAGCAACTCTGATGTGAGACCTGACAAGCAGTGTTTTAACATAATATCCTCCAGGTGATTCTATTAGTAATAGTTGCGCTTCAGATAAACCTCATTGGCTATGACACTGCCACTGCACAAAAGCTGACCTCCAGGTGATTCTGATGTTCAGTTTTAGGGACCACTGCTTAAAAATGCAAATGGTGGAACTAGACGACCTGAAAGATTCATTTCAATGATAAAACACTGGGCTTTCAAGCTCAAATTTTAACATTTATATTCCTTATGGAATTAAGTATATGAGAAAAATGCTTTATTTATAAGAAACATAGGCTCATGCTTAAGAACAAATAAAATCTTTTAAATCACATATTTAGAGAATTTTGACTTTTAGTCATTATATTCCACCTTTTTATATAAAAAACTATAGGCCCAGTGCACAAAATTCATGCACGGGTAGGATCCTTAGTGGCTGCTGGCTGGGACCTTCCTTCATTCCACACTGCCCCCTAGTAGCCTGTGCATGTCATAGTGAGTGATCGAACTCCTGGTTGGTCAAACTCCCGAGGGGACACTTTGCATATTAGATATATATATATATATATATATATATATATATATATACACACACACACACACTAGGGGTCCAGTACAGAAAAATTTATACATTTGGGGGTAGGGTGGGGGTCTCTCAGCCCAGCCTGCCCCCTCTCACAGTCCAGAACCCCTCAGTGGATGTCCTACTGATGGCCCTAGTCTGGCAGGCGCTGTGTGTATGTGTGTGTGTATGTGTGAGTGTGTGTGTCCCCACTGGGGGCCTGCCCCCAGCCACATCTGAGGCTCAGAGCAGTCCTCCTGTGTGTGTCTATCTGCTGGGGGCCTGCTCCCAGGCACGCCATGGAGGCTTGGAGCAGGCACCCCTCTGTGTTGATCTCTGAGACTCCTGCCCTCCCCTGCATGTTGTTCTCTTTTTTGAGCTGTGGCCAGGGCCGGGTATTGCCTGCCTGACAGGCTTGCCTACTCCCCATCTTGCTTCAGCCACCAGAAAGCAGGGAAAACCCCACCTGTTCACTGCCTTCAGGCTGGGCCAGCCTTTCCTGCTCCCCAATCCCCACAAGGGGACTGCGAAGCAGGCAAACACCACCTTCCCCGCCCCACCACCGCCACTGCTCCCTGCCCCTGTCGCTGCCCGCCCCCTCTGCTTCTCGCACTATGGCTGCCGGCCTCCATCTTGGCTGGGTTAATTTGCATACAACCCTCTGATTGGCTGGTGGGTGTGGCTTAGGCCTCTCGGAGAGATGGTTAATTTCCATATTACTCTTTTATTAGAGTAGATAATATAAAAGATGTATTTTTTTTAAATTAATGCACAGTAGGAAGTCAAAGACAAAGAAATGTAGAAAAGCGTAGATGATAAACCCATTAAAGACTGTGGGTTCATGCAGTTACTCTTCTAGAGCGTACATTTTGCTCAGAGCCTCCTGGGTGCAGCATTTTTAGAGTGAAGGCAGGAATGAATTTTATACAATTCAAAGAAAGGAACCCCAGATTTCCAGTTACCATGAACACCATGAAGCCTTTGGAGGGTCAAACTGGTTCAGGAGAAGTCTGGAGCACAGGGAGGAGTGGATGGACCATTTGGTTCCTAGACAAACTTGCAGTGTTTCACTGCATAACATCTTTTTTTTTGTTGTTGTTTTATTGCTTATAGTATTACAAGTGTTAGATAAGTCTCCATTTTTCTCCCTTGACCCTCCCCCCTCCTCCCCTACCCCCCAGTGCCTTATGTCCATTGATTATACTCATATGCATGCATGCAAGTCCTTCAATTGATCTCTTAAGCCCTCCCAACCCTCCCCAGCCTTCCAACTACAGGTTGACAGTCTGTTCAATGCTGTTCTGCCTCTGTATCTGTTTATTTTCATCAATTTATAGTGGTCTTTATTATCCATTGATGAATGAGGACATGTGGTATTTTTGAACTGGAGAGTATTATGCTAAGTGAAATAAGCCAGTCAATGAAAGAAAAATACCACTGCATAACATCTTGGTGGTTTAGCCATTTGAAGTTATCTCCTTTATAAGGGCCTCAACCTAGATGAGCAGCTGGTAAGGTAAGACTATTTCAGACATCGCAGCACTAACCGGCGTTCCCACCCAGATGGAAGGCTGCCCCCTCCCCAGGGGCAACGCTGCGGGGACCTGCTGGGAAGTCTGGGAGTTCCTCGGCCACAGCTGTGGATCTGCTGCAGCCCTTGCACAGAGCCAAGTCCCCGGGGTTTTACAGCTGAGTGCGTGACAGAAATGGTTTTGAACTGGAAAATTCTGAAGCAGGTACATCATGCTGTCCCTGTAAAGGAAGATAAAATGAAATGAAAGGGGAAGAAAATAGAATAAATGGCCCCAAATAGTTAAAGGATAAACTGGAAAGACAAAATGATGGTTAAAAACAATGAAGCTGGAGTAAGATAAAAATTCAAAACCCTCTAGGGGCTAGGATATTTGAAAGGATAAATAAATTGTCAGGATAAAATAAAGTAACACAAAATATAAACAATTAAATTCATCTCTTAAAAATTCAATTGTTGATATCAGTATTACAGTTAGCAGCATCAATAGTAAAAATAAAAATGGGTGAAGAAAAATAAAGTTAAAGCAATTTTTCCCAAGGTTCTCTGGTGACACCCATTCTTTCTAGAGCAATCTCTGTCATGCTCTTTGAGCTGTCACTTCCTCACTTGTGAAGGAATTTCCCCTCGATTTCGGAATGCTGAAATTCCATGAAGGTAATTTCAGAGGCACACTCTCCATTTGGGGGGAATTCTCTAGTTCCAACACTTGTATTAAATAATCTGAAAATAAAGTTCCTGAACCACTTTATCTCACCACTTTTTAAATGGGATGGACTGCGTTTGATTTCAGCCATGAGAAGATTTATTAGATTAAACCTTGTATTGTGTTGGTAAAATTAAATTTAAGACATCCGTTAAGCAATATTATGAGTGTCCCTAATGCTATGTCCTAAGCAAAATTTCCTTCTTCAGTTTAGTTCTCAGAGAAAGGTTGTCTTTTTATACACGGCCTTTAGGAATTGTTTAATTGTGATGCTTTTTAAAAATGTTTTTATTGATTTTTAGAGAGAGAGGAAGGGAAAGGGATAGAGAGATAGAAACATCAATGAGAGAGCACGATCATTGATTGGCTGCCTCCTGCACGCCCCCTACTGGGGATTGAGCCCCCAACGCAGGCATGTGCCCTGACTAGGAATGGAACCTGTGACTTCTTGGTTCCTGGGTCGCTGCTCAACCACTGAGCCACATAGGCAGGGCAAGAATTGTTTTTGTTTTGTTTTTCTAAAATAGAAAGGAAAATATAGTAAAAATAAAAGCCTCGTGATCTGGCGCGCTTCCACTTGTTCTTACTTACTGGGAACATTAGAGCTGACTCCCAGCCTCGATTGTATAAAGCACCCATCTCATATTTCCAGGAACCTCTCCTCTTCTCCTTCACAGCAGTGTTCTCAAATTGTAGCCCGTGTGCCACCTGCACCAGATTCATTGAGGAAGTTTGTTTAAAATGCAAATTCTTGGGTCTTGCCCCACACCAACTTTCTCGGAGTCTCCAGAGATTGAACCCAGAAATCCGACTCTTTAACAAACAGCCCAAGTGAAGCTCAGAACTGCTTTGAAGAATCCCGATGTCTGTTAACTCAACACATGCAGTTTTATGTGATGGTTCATCTGTAAGCCATGGGCTGCTTTTAAAGAGCTAGAAATCGTACTGAGACATATGCAACTTGAAATAGGAGCCCTCATGAGGCCATACACAGAACTCACAGCCATTTCCCATGGATTCTTGGAATTGGAAAACAAAAATCTCTCCTGTTTGGAGGCCAGGCCATAAGCTATATTTTTCTGATCTGCGAATCAGTGATTTTCAATGAACTCACTGAAGCTCAGTGTCAGGGACCACAGCTTGAAAATGTGAATGGTGAAACTAGATGACCTGAAAGATTCATTTCAATGTTGAAACACTGGGTTTCCAAGTGTTTTCAACATCAGAATAAGAGTGAGGACACAGGCAGAGGAGCACCTTCGGGGATGCTTTCTCCAACTTGTACTCTCCTGCTGCTCATCTTCTTAGTCCCTCTTTGATGTTCAGCCTTCCTTACCTCATCCCCCTCCATGTCCCCATATTTTGGTTATTTAACATAATGCTCATTACATATGTCAGGCTGGACACCAAGATATTTAAAACCAGTTACTTGTGTGCTGTGAAGAGAAGGGAAGTAACATTTACTAACCTGTGACTAAAGGAGGGGGAACTAACATCTATTGAAAGGCTATGCACTTATTTAATAATTTAATGCTTTATACTGTAATGCATGGGTCTGTTTGATGGTTATTATTAGAATTATTATCATTTTATAGAAAATAATAACTAGTAATGAATACTATTGTTACTATTATTGTCACCTCTAATACTATTAAAAACTCCAGCTTTTATGGAAAACCTTTATACCAGGTATTGTGCAAGTGTCTTTATATATGCATGTATAATCATAAAAGGGAATGGACTGACAATTCTCTGGTGGAAGGGGTGTGAGGGGTATGGGAAGAGACTGGACAAAAATCTTACATCTATGGATAAAGACAGTGGTGGGGGTAAGGGCATGGGGTCGGGTGGGAACCAGGTGGTGGGGAGCTATGGGGGTAAAAAAAGGAACATCTGTAATAATCTAAACAATAAAGATTTATTTAAAAAATTAAAATAATCTCATTTAATTCTAACACCAGCCCTACTTTGCTGGGTATTATAATCCCCATTAACAGATGGGAAACTAAAAAGTAGGTTGGTTAGGTAACATGTTCAATGTCACACAGCTAGTGAATGGCAGAGCCAGGTCTGTGTTACTACACAGTGAAAGGTAAGGGAGGAGAGGCAGGACCAGATCATAAAGGCACTTGCACACTTTGCTACACTGACCATAAATCACAATGGACAGATTTTTAATAGCAGTAGGATACATGTTTTAGAAAAATCACTCTGATGACAGATTCAATAAATTGTTGGTGGCTTGGGAGTGAGTTCTCACCAGGAGTTAAAGATTTTTTAAAAGTATGTATAAAATAAAAAAAGTGGGACTTAATGTATTTTTTTGTCATAGTAAATTATAAAAGAAAATTTATTGGTGAGAATCCATGACCAGTTAGGGTTATGGGCATTGCATAAGAGAATTAAATAAATATTGTTTTACATATTAATTGCTGACTTTAAAATTACTTATATTCTCCTTTGAAATAGTCACCAGTTTAACTGGGCTAAGCCATTGCCAATGGTTATAGCTGAAAGGAATATAACATCAGAAGGTTATACTGAAATGGGTATTATGCCTCGGTTTAGTGTGCTAGTTTTTTCACCTTTGCTTGTATAAAGCTTACTCTTAGAAGCCATTGAATACAGTGTATTGGTCTTACTTCCTCATATTATCATATAGGGTTTTAGAGAGGAAAAGGAGCTGAAGAGGAACTAAAACACTGTAACCACATACTCCATGGTCTGCTTCGTTGGTCTTTGTGGCATTTGAAGAAAAGAAACAAAGGGGAAGTAAATAGGGGAGAACTAGGGGAAGGGGGAGCAGGAGATGACAAACAGAAAGATACTCTGGACTCCATTGTGCCTTCAGAAAGAGTACCTGCATCCGCGCCAGAGGAGGAAGGAGAGCTCACCGGACCCAGGACCCTGGCGCTCGTTCCTGGCCCCATCCTTCCTTAAGCAGCCCAGGGTGCGGTGTTTACAAGGGTCAAACAACCTGCTTGGCTTCAGTCCTACTTTCTTGATCCAGGGCTATGAGTAAACAAAGTATGAAAACCCGGAGCCAGAGCCAGAGCACCCCATTCAGTCCAAATGCCCAAGACGCTGGACTAACTTCACCTGTGCCCCCTTTCTACACAGATCCTGGAACAAGAACGCTGACACCAAGCCTCATCAGAGTTCCTCAGAGACAAGATAGCTGTCAAGGAGTATTGGCAGAGTGGCTTACTGGGGTACAAACACAGAATCTCTTCTGGGGAGAGGATACGACAAATGAGCTAATTCCCAGAAGTGGCCTGGAGCTCTTCTGGAAGAAGGTACTGTGAAGGTGCTCAAACTACTAGTGGGTATACATTTGTGTTTGGGGAAAGTAAACTACAATCTCTACTAGCTAACAAGGACAGTTAGAGCAGAACAAAAATGCAAGCGTAGAGAGAGACATGGCAGAGATATCAGGGAATGGAACGAAGCCAAAGGCTCCTGATGGGAGAAAGAGATGAATCTAACTTTTTATTTTGTTTTCTTTTTAAGAAAGACATCAGCCTGTATACTTAGTAAATAACCCAGGATTGTACTTACTTGCATTTTATTATATTTATTTGGCAACTGGATCCATAGCTCACCATTTTGCATTGAGTGAAAGATATCCAAATATGTGGTTAGTATTTGATTGTAAGCTGGCTTCTGAACTGGCCAAGTTTTTGAACTAACAAGGAGTATTATTTACTTGTTGTGTCAGCTGTTGCTCACTAGAAAAGCTGTCTAAAATGGTCTTAGTCAAGAAGAATGTTTATTGAATGTAACAAGCCGTGTAGAGGTTGTTTGGGTCCAAGAGCTGAGTAGAGCTGTCTCTGTGATCTGCTGCCCTCAGTGTGTCAGCTTTGCCCTCAGAATATCATCCCTTCTGATTGTAAGTTGGGGTATCATATCCCAGAGAATTCTGTCTCTGTGGTCTCTTCCTTAGCAGTGAAGAAGCCTTTCACAGACACCCACATGGTGTACTTCTTATCTTTTGTTGGCCAGAATTGGATCACATGCCTGTTCCTTAACCAATGGTGAGCACGGAGCTTGGAGGAGGTATCTGAAGTGGAGTGAATATTGGGGAATTGAACAGACAATTTCATTTTGCAAACATACAAGAGAAAAAATCAGAACCAGTAGTTCTGACTTCTCTATGATTATGTTGGCCTAATTGTTGTTATTAGTTAGCAGTTGTCTCTCTAAGCTTATAGCTGTCTGGTAAACAAAGCCACAGGGAACTTCATCTCCTGGAAGCTAATTATTTCCAAGGTAAAAATTATTCTGAAGATGGAGATGAGCTCATGCTTTCATATAGCTATTTCTTTCCAGGGGCATGACACTTGAGTCCAGATAGAGAAAAGCAGATGTAGAGTCTTTTATTAAACACTGCTGCCACAGCTGCTCCCATGAGCTGCCAGCACTGGCCCTCTCGCACTTGCTGCTGACCCAGAGCGATTGAGGCCGGTGCTATCAGTAGGTGCGAGCAGTGGCTGGTGCCCCAATCACCCCTCAGGAGCAGGGGCAGGTGGAGAAGCCCTCAGGGGTGATCATGACCAGCAGTTCCTGCTCACAATGATGGCTCTGAGTGATCAAGACCTATGCTGGGTGCTGGCAGGGGGCATGAGTGCCAGGCAGGACCACAGCCCATGGGAGCAAAGAATTTTCAGTAACCACCAGAGGCTCGCCCCAATGACAGTGACCTGCACCTGCCTTGGTTGACACCCCTGCTCACCTGCTCCACCATCCTGCTGCAGCCAATGCCCACCATGTTCCATGCTCTGCTGCCTGCTGCTGATGCCTACCATGTTCTGTGTATGTCCTCTAGTGGTCACACATAGCGACCAGTTGTTTGGTTGTTCAGTCATTCAGTCTATTTGCATATTAGGGCTTTATAATAGAGGCTAGAGGCCTGGTGCACAAAAATTTGTGCACTCGGGGGGGTCCCTCAGCCCGGCCTGTGCCCTCTTGCAGTCTGGGACCCCTCGGGGGATGTCCACCTGCTGGCATGCCTGGCCAGCCTGGGTGAGGGGCTGATGGCTGTTTGCAGGCTGGCCAAGCCCCCCAGTGGGGTGTGGCCAGCCTGAGTGAGGGGCGGAGGGCCATTTTCAGGCTGCCCACAGCCCCTTCAGGGTTCAGGTCCCTACTGGGGTGTCTGGCTAGAAGCAGGTATCTGGGATTTATTTAACTTCTATAATTGAAACTTTGTAGCCTTGAGTAGAGCTCAGGGCCAGCAGGGCCCTGGCTTCCTCCATTGCCCGGGGGCAACTCCAGCTCCATGGCCGCTGCCATCTTAGTTGAGTTAATTTGCATATCTGCTCCTGATTGGTTGGTAGGTGTGGCTTATGGGTGTAATGGAGTGAGGGTCAATTTGCATATTACTCTTTTATTAGATTAGATTAGCAGGTCAATAAATAATATTTATGTCTGGACAGTCATATGTTTAGCTAATAGGAAAGGAACAAGAGTAGTGAACGTCTAGATTGAATTTGAATTTGGCCATGGAATAGTGCTTTCTTTTCTATACTTACTTTCTCAGTAGTTTATTCAGACTAGGAGGAATGCTGAATTCTTTGACAACACACTGACAATAAGAGGTACATGATATAAGAGAAAGTGGCCTAGGCTTTTAATTTACCTCTAGATAACTCCAATGTGCTGATCATACATATGATCATGAATATATTAGCAGTGGATTTTCATTCATGTTTGTTTTATCTTCTACATTAAAACAAAGGTGAGGATTGTATTGCTATATTTCTTAGGTTGCACCACCCCATTCGTAACATGGGACTCTATACATAGCAACCACCCAATAAAGTAGCTGCCTTATCCTAATTCAATTTCAGAAAAGATAAACTAAACATATCATTTTGTAGGCTATTTCCTGAACCAATTGGGTTTAAATTCTGGCTCCTTGACTTATTATTTTTGTAACATTGATAAGTTATCTAATCTACCTGCATCTCGATTTTTTGATCTGTAAATGAGAATAATACCAACCTCGTAAGTTTATAAGGGTGATTAAATAAGTTAATATTCATAAATTATATAACAGAATGTCTGAGACATAGTAATTATTCAATGGTTTTTATCTATTA
>PVJC01038251.1:0-16838 GCA_004026665.1 Murina feae | reverse complement strand
CCCCTTCCCCCCCCCCTGCTTCGACCTAGCCCCCACAACACAAAGGACTGATGCATGCTGGGATTGGGCAAATGGGTTCCAGAAAGGGTACAGGAGAGAAGGTTCTAGGCTCAGCGCTCCCCACCCGGCTTGGGGCCAACAGCCTCTCTCAATCTAATCCCTAACTCTGGAGACTAGGAGAGAAGAGGCCAAACGCACCCAGAGGCTGAGAACCTGACACCCAAGTGAAGGAGGAACCCAGTGGCTTCCTCTCTGCATCCCTTCCTCCTCATCCTCCTCCCTCCCTCCCTCTCCCTCTCTCTCTCTCTCTCTCTCTCTCTCTCTCTCTCTCTCTCTCTCTCACACACACACACACACACACACACACACACGTACACAAACACAGAGCAAACAAGGAGGCTCTGAGAGAGGAGCAGGCACATAATTATGGGTAAAATGCTTGTAATGTTTTTCTCTCTACCCGGTAGCTTTCAGTTGCTTTACCAGCTTAGCGAAGCACTTGGCTCCAATTGAATTGCAAATCAGCAGCTCCTGCCCCAGGAAGAGAGGAAGGGAGTTGGCAGGGAGGGGGCAGGGAGGGATTCCAGAAGGAAAGGGAGAAAGGTGTGCAAGGAGGAAGGGCAGCGGGAGGAAATGAGTGAGGGAAGCTTGGTTCAGGGCCAAGGGCACCAGAAGCGGGGACCGCCTGCTCGCTCCAGGCCTTTTTCCATCTTCATCTCTATTCTCTGCGGCTCAGTGGCCCGACACCAAATCAGCACACACTCTCTAACCATGATCTTGGGGTGGAGCGGGAGGGCCACGTGGGGCTCGCGCGGTGACCCAGAGGAAAAACACATCTCTCTTGGGAATTGCAATTATTTGAAAACAATGTCAAAACAAAAGCCTTCCTTTCCTCTCTGGAAACAATCCTATTTCCATCTGTCTACCTCCTATCTGTCTGTCTCTTTCCATATCGGTCTGCATCTCTCCTCCTCCCTTCCCTTGCTCACAGCACTTCCTTTCCCCTTCTTAGTTCAGAACTCCCCGCGGAGGGGAATTGATCAAGGAGCTGCCCGCGGCAGGTGCTGTTTCAGCACCACGGTCAGCACCACCGCGCTGGGTCCCGCCCCCGACACCTTCACTCTGGGGGGCTTGTTCTCTGCACCCCACAGGCCCCAAGTTTTCAGATACGACTCCAAGGAAAAAAACTCTTCCCTCTGGGAGTCAGGAAGGACGGAGGAGGCCGGAGGACGGAGCTGGCCAGGCCCGGCACCGTGTTTGTGGAAGAAACCTCTGGAGCGAACCGGCAGCCACTAACCTTGAAGAGACGAAGGATGTTGGCCACCATGATGGACACTGAGCTCCCGGAAGCACCAATGACGCCCACCACGCGTTCAGGTTTGGTGATGATGGGCGGGCCGCCGCTGCCACAGCGCACCTCCGTCCCGTCCTTCTCGATGAGTGCCTGCACGAAGGTCAGCGACTGCTCCAGGGCGTGGGTGTCCCGCGAGCAGGTGTCCAGAATGCGGGCGCCCAGCGTGATGTTGGGCAGCAGGTCCGGGTCGTTGTTGATACGATCCAGGGCAAAGAGCATGGCCTCCAGCCGGTGGATGCCTTTCTCCTTCTTAAGTTCTCCACAGGCCTTGCCCTCGGAGCCCCGGCCGTGCACCGGAAACAGGCCCCCCAGGGTGATGTCCCCATCTATGCGGATGGAATTCATGTGCGGGTGGCCCTTGGGCTTCCCCAGGGAGGAAGGCACCCAGGGGCCATAAAGGCTGAGGAGCAGGCAAAAGGGCAGCCGGGCCCACCACCAGCCCCAGCCTCTCTTCCCGGGCATCTTGGAAATCTCTAGAGACCCATGGACGGCAGCCCCGCTCCTAGCCCTGGAAGGCCCCTGGCCCCCCAGCCTGGGTGAGCATGAGCAGAGCAGCCCCCACAAGTCTCCCCGGGGTGGCTTCAGCAGCGGGGTGGCTGAGGGCTGCCAGCGGGGTAAGCCATGCCGGTGCTCCTTGCCGCCCAGACAATGCTCAGTTGCCCCCACGGGCCATGCCCACAGACGGCAGGGAATGGCCGCAGGACAGCAGAGCTCCGGTCTCGTCCCCACGTCCTGCAGGCCTGTTCTTGCCGGATGACTGAACAGAGCGTGCTCCTAGCTTGGCGTATCTCGGCATCAAAGAGAAAACAGCTCCAATGCTCGTCTCCTACCAACCTTAGAAGGAAGAGAGAAATAGAATCAAATGGAAGTCCAGAGAAGACATCAGCTGTTCTGATCTCTCGTCAGGAGCCTGCAAGGAGACGCGGGAGGTTATCGCCAAAGACTCCACAAATCTCATCCCCGTTTCCTCCTGGCTGCTGCTCAACTTGAGTCCAATGGGAGAGCTTAAGGCAGAAACTGGGTCATGTTTGCACACTTCTCGAGGCCTGTCCCCACTGCCATCAGGAGCCTGGGCACCAGGGAGCCTGCGCCCCAGGGACAGCCTGGGCTGGCTTGGGAGGAAGAACAGCCTCCCTCAACACTCTCCCACATGACAGAGAAGCAAGAAGCCAGTTCCACGGGGCACAGCCCCATTTTAGAGATGAGGAGACTGAGACCTAGAGCAGGAGAGCATGTTTCCCAAGTCACACGGGTAGTGAGTGACCAGCAGAACATCGCCTAGCACCCAGCTTCCCAGCTCCCAGCTCTGGGACCAGACACTCAAGCTCCTGGGACCCAGAGACAAGGAAGGCCAACAGGGCCCCCTGGAGAAGGAATCAGCTGGGAGCTGCTCCACTGAGGGCTGCGGAGAAGCTGGGGGTGTCAGGGGTCAGGATTCTCCTCCTGACTCAGGGGTGGACCCTCCTGTTTCCAGGCAGAGAGCAAACCCTGGGCCTCCTGAGTGAGAAGCCAGCCTCGCTCTCCTGGTGGCCTCCCTCCCCCTCCCTCTCTCTGCCCATCTTTCTCTCTCAATTTCTCATTGCTCCTTCCCTCTCCCCCACTTCCTTCTTCTGCAAGTGGGGCTCCGGTTACGGCCTGAGTACTGCACACTATTAGGATCATCGTCCTTATTATTGTTGTTGTGATTAAATATTTATCTGCAAGGGTAAAGGAGAGAACACCAGCTCTTCCTCATCTCTCTGCTAATTTGGGCTAATTTCCCCTGGGGTTCCTTCCCTCCCCCCAACCTCCCTGCTCAAAGCCAGCAACCTCCCTCTCCTCAATTTAGGAGGCCACAGGGAGAATGCTGGGAGCTGAGTCAGGGCTGGGCTGGAGCGCCAAGCCCAGGCCCCCTTCCTCATGAGTTCGTCAGATAAAGACCATTAAGCCACCTGCCTGGTGTGTGCCTCAGTTCCCCTAGCCATTAGGAAGAAGGGCTTGTGTTTGGATCAGGAGGTTTCCCAGGAGACTGTGGTCTCAGAGCCATCCCCCCCCCACCACCTGTAAGTCCCCCATGGAGGCCCAGACTGCTCCAGTTCTGGGACAGGGGAGGAAAGGAGAGGGTACAGAACCTGGGAGTCCAGCCTCAGCTCTTAAGCCTCTCTGGCAAGCGCCTCCAGACCCTCCCATCTCGCCCCCTCATCAAAATGCTCCCACCCATTAGCCCCTCAGCAGCCAAGCACACACCATGAATTCTCCTCAGCCCCATTCTGCAGGTGAACCCACAGCCCAGTGGCATCCCAAAGGCACACAACAAGTCAGGTGGGTCCAGGGCTCAAAGCCAGCACCAGCCGCAGAGCCTTGGGGGCACCTGCAGGAACGCTTTCTGATGCCACCCTCACCCCTGAAGCCGGGACCCTGTGACCTAGGGCTGGGCGTCCGTGCTTTGGGGAGGTGTAAGAGCTGCTAGAATGCAGGAGAGGGGGTGGCTACAGCTGAATGGAACTGTCATCGTCACTCACACCTCCGTGTGAGCTCAGCAGAGCTCTTTCCCAGGGGGCTGTGGGGACCGAGAGAATGTGGGGACCTAGTTGCTGAAGCCAATATTAGGCAATTCAGAAAGAGAAACCAGAGAAGGGCTTAGACAGATGCCACAGTCCTGCCACTGCCTGCAGGGGGCCAGGCATGTCCCCTGGAGAGGCCTCAGTTTCAAAATCTGTAAAATGGGTGGGTTGGAGGAAAATCCAGTCAACACACTGTCCCTGTAGGGGCATTTCCAATTGTCACCATGATAGGAGGGAGTCACCTACTAGCCTGCATCCAGACAGCAGTCAGAGATGCCATGGGCACAACCGTACAATGAAACACGGTCTTGTCCAAATGCCAATAGTGCCCCGAGGAGAAATAAGAGCAAATGACAACTTACTGCTCTGTGCCAGGCACTGTCCTAAGTGCTTTGCTTACATGTCCTCAGGCGATGCTTGCCTCCCTGTGAGCTAGGGGATACTTTTGTCCCTTTCACCCAGAGGAGGGGGCTGAGGCACCAAAACTCAGCTGGTGACAGAGCCTGTGCAGACTGCCCAGGTCCCTGCCACGCTACCACACGAGCCACTCCCAGTTCTGACAGCCTGGAGCTCAGGCCTGGTTTTCCTGAATTTCCAATACAGGGATTTGGAGCATCATGGCAGACTGTGTGTGCACTCAGGCCGGAAGGCCCTTACACAGCAGCTGGCAGGCCCTGCTCAGGTTCAGATCCTCCCTGAGGACTCACGCTGGCTTCTCCTTGCAGCCTGAACACCTGTGGCTGGGCAGTGTGCACACACAGGCACCCCATGCACACCACATACCCCCCCACACACACACACACACAGAAAGGACACATCTGCATAAGGAAGGAGACCTCAGTGAGGCAAAAGGCAAATACCTGCAGGATTAGAATCAGGAGCCCAAGGACAGGGTCCTGCCTGAGCTGGTGGGGCTGCCCCCAGCCTACCCCCTCCCTAGGGATGGGGCCCACCCTTCCCTCAGGCCCACAGGCCTGCCTTTTCTGAGCTTCTCCAAAGAGCTGAGCAAACCACCGCCTCTTTCAGCCTCCCCTCCTTCCTTTGATCATGTAACAGGAACCAGAGAAAAGGGAAAAGTAAAAATACCCTGTGAGTGAAAGGAGTCGCGGAGAGCAGAGGCTGGGGGGTGGCTGCCTCCATCAGTAGGGGGAGGGGTGCCGGGTGGGGGAGGCTGGAGGGCTCAGACCACCACCCTCCAAGTCCTGCAACAGCCAGGAAAGCGCACGCCAGGGACAGCTAGGGGATCCCTCTCCCGGGGAGCCCCAGGGCGGCTGTAGCTGCAGCTCCACCCAGGCGGTCTCTTCTCCCTGACCTTCCCTCTCCCTCCCGCACCCTCTCCCAGTCCCGTCTTCACCTCCCTCTCTAGCCCTTGCTCCAGGGGAGGGCAGACTAGGCAGGAAGGAATGCAGAGACAGAAGAGCAATCATCTCCACAAGGCGACAGCTCGAGGGCATTTTCCAGAACATTCTCTTCCATGAAAGGGGAAGTGAGAGGAGCTGGGGGGATGGGGTGGTCCTCTGCGGCCACCTCCACCACCAAGGGCCACAGGGAAGGCTCTTGCCAGTCCTGACAAGCAGGTGCCCATGCTTTCCCAGGGTCTAACCTAATCCACCCGGCAACCAGGGCCTGAGCAGGAAGAACCACAACCCACAAAACAACCAGATCCAAACATCCTTGCTGTGACTTATTAACCTCCCATTCAGTTCTCACTCACTGAGCTGCGTTTTATTCTCCCAAACCTAAGGGAGCGGAATTCTCCCAAACTCCAAGATAAGGGGCAACAGCAGACGGGGATGGGGTTGGGGATGGGGTTGAGGGACCGGCAGGTGCCCTCCTGCTGGCAGCCCTCTGAGGGGCTCTCAGGCTCCTGGCTCCCCAGCAGGCCAGGCCCTCAGGGCTCAGCGAGGACAGCAAGGCCCAGGGAGGCTCCAGGGCTGCCCCAGGCCCGTCCTCTCTTGACCTGCTGGGACCTCATCGTCCCAGTGTCTCCATGTTCCCTTCAGCCTTATTCCATTCCTGTCACCTCTGCTTCTGGGGGGACCAGCTCAGTCCAGGTGCTCGGCAAAGCTGGGGCATGTGAGTTTCCTTGGGTCTGTCTAGATGCCTCCACCGCCCAAGGGGAAGGTGAGGGAGAAGCTGAGGGCTCTCCCTCCTTCCTCTATGCCCCCCACTCGCAGGAACCACCCCTGGGGCCCCGCACAGGCAGGCAGAGGCAGAGCCAGCTGCACAGTCTGAACTCAGGGAGCAGGTCATCGGCAGCCATGCTCCGCCCCAGCTGCCAGTGACAGATTTCACCAGCATGGCTTCCGGTCCTCGGGGAAAGGGGTTGACCGATTAGCTCCCACAAACCCTAGCAGACCCTCTCCCCACTCGGACCACAACTTGAGGGGAATCCTGTCCTCCTCTCCTTGGTATTGCTACATCCCAGCCTGCAGCGCCTGGCAACCCCTGCCCGGTTTGCGGAAATAAAGGAATGATGTGATGTGAGCGAGTGATTCCTGGGCTCTGCCCACCCTTCTCTCCCAGGAAACCTATTTCTCTATTAATAGAAAGAGCATCCCTGCTCCCTGTCCCTCACCCAGCCTGAGCCCTGTTCTAGGGGCAAGGAGTGCACCATGGGGGTCCAGGCCACAAGTCCCCTTCCCTGCACTTCCGGAGCTGCTCCAGCTGACGACCCTCCACACCTCCCTGTTCCACCAAAACAAAAGAGCGATTCAGAAGCGACTGGTTCTATGCTGGGCATGTGCTGGGCACTGAGAAATATGTGTGAAAGGAAAGAAGGAAAGAGAGAGGAAGGGAAAGATGGAGAAAGTAATTCTTTAGCTTAATGCCAATGGAAATGAGGGAAAACAGCCTGTGCTTCCCCATCCTGATTCCCTCCAGCTTCCTCCCTGTGACACTCAGCCCCTTGAAGAGAGCCTTCCTCCTCCAGGAAGCCTGCCCTGATTATCCCAGTTCCCGGTGTCTCCTTCTTCCACACCTAATGGCATCCAGCAACTCTCTGTTATTTGTCACTGAAGAGCCTGGGAGCATATTAGGGGCCTGTCTGAATAGGACCTCCCTCACCTGTCCCCATGCTTAGCCCAAGGCTCAACACACAGGAAACGCTCCATAACTAGTAAGACAAAGCCGGGTGCCTGCCCAGAGCCAGCGTGGCAGCCACCCCACCAAGGCAGAGCCACGAGCAGGGGGTCCGCAGCAGCATCAGCTCCACAGCAGGCACAGAACACAGCCCTTCCTGCCACACCGTGACCCAATGTGCCACTCACATGCGCGCTGAGCGCCTGCGGTGTGCCAGGCTCTACTCTGGGCGCTGGGGAACTGCTGAGAGTGGCACAGACATAAACGCCTGCCCTGTGCACTAAGGTCCAGGGGGTGGGCACAGGAGAGGCAGTGAGCACACCTACACACTTCAGGGAATCGAGGGGCTGCGGAAGAAAAAGGCTGGTAAGGGGACAGGCAATGGCCCAGAGGGGCATCCTCAGGGGGAAGGGGCAAGGAAGGCTTCTCTGTGGAGGGGGCACTGAGGAAAGGTTAAAAATAGTCAAGGGGCCCACCGGGTTGCTCATTGGTTGGCGCATAATTCTGTACAGCAAAAAAGGCTGGGAGTTTGATTCCCAATCAGGAAACATAGTTAGGTTGCAGGTTCAGTCCTAGTTGGGGTGCAAACGGGAGGCAACTGATAGATGTTTCTCCAATCTCTCTCTCTCTCTCTCCCTCTCTCCCTCCCTCTCTCTCTCTCTAAAATCAATAAAAAATACCTGGGTGAAGATTTTTTTAAAAAGCAAAACACTAAAAGCTGGGGGGGGGTCAATTGGGGGGAAAGGAGACATGTGTAAAACTTCAGTGCAAAAAATAAATACATACATACATGCACACATACCACTAAAAGCATGAGCATGTATCTGGGAGAAAAGCATCCCAAGTAGCAGCAGTGTGAACAGCAAGTGCAAAGGCCCTGAGGCAGGGGGCAAAGCAGGAGAAGAAGGAGGTCAGAGAGCACAAGCTACATGTGGACAGAGAAGCGAGGGCCCACTGAAGGGCTCCGAGCACAGCGACAGGCAGGGATTCCTGACAAGAAACGCCTGCTTACAGGGCAGCAGCCTGCTAAGGCCACAGCAGTTCACATCAGTTGGCGGATAAAGCAAGAACCACTCCTCGGCCCTTGATTCTACCAGTGCAGCCCAGAAAATGCCCAGCCCTGACCGTCCCCCTCACCCAGAGCAGGGGCCAGCCACCAAGCTCCAATTCGCCCAGATCTTCTCCTACCAGCAGCCCCTCCTCTCGTGCAACCCCAGGCCTCTCCTTCCCCCAACTTGCCCCCCAACACGTGCCGCCACCATCCTGTTTTCCCACACAAGACCCAAGTGGGCAAGTGTCTTTGTTTGCAGTTGCTGCTGCTGTGGGCTTCCCTGCTAATGCTTTCTTCCTCTTCTCCTCCTTCCTGCCGCCCTTCCTTCGTCAGAGCTCCCCCACCCCAGCACTGCCTGGACAGCTGGGGCAGGTCAACACCCAGACTCTACCGTCTCCCACAGCCGTGAACACAGAACAGGGTGTGGGTGGGACTTCCATCCCAGGCCACACTGAGGCGAGGAACAGAGAAGGGGCAGGGACATCTAAGAAGCCATCACTTACCAGAAACTTCAGAATCGGGCCAAGGCCTCAATTCCTATTTCAATAGTCGGATCTAAAAACCACCCTGTAGCAACAACAGTGTTTTCACTAAAGTCGTGGCCCCGACCAGCAAACAGGCTCAGGGGTGGTGCTGTCCTGAGGAACGGAGGGGGCTGGGAGGGTGAGTGGGAGGGACAGGGCAGGACACACAGCTCCTGGGCCTGTGCAGGTGGCTGAGCTGGGGGAGGAGCAGCCGGAGGAGCTCTCAGGGTCATCACAGCAACGGGCGGCCAGTGCGTTCTCCAGAGCCGGCTCCTCAGCGCGCTCGGCCCGGAATGGCCTGGGCTGTCATCGGGGCTACTTCCCGATGACTGCAGATAATCTCTCCTTAATTGGATGGGGTCCGGATAATGTCATTATGCCCCGCGTTCTCGATTTATTTAATATACGTGTGTGCACATGTTTAAGCCTCACTGCTGCCTCGAGATGGCTAAATGGTGAGATTAATAATCAAACATTTTGACAGGTGTCATCAGCTTTCATTGAAGGGGTGATCTCTACTAGCCCTGTGGTGCTCGCTTTCCCAAGAAGCCCAGACAGGCACGGGCCAGCTGGAAGAGGCGCTCACAGGCAGGGGGCAGGGCGTGGGGTGGGCAGGGCTGCAGGGCAGGCCTTACCTTTCCTAAGCAAGTTCTGTATCCACCTTCCTTTTTATGTTCATATATGTTTATGGATTTCAGAGAGGAAGGGAGAGGGGGAGATAGAAACTTCAATGATGAGAGAGAATCATTGATTGGCTGCCTCCCACACGCCCCCCACTGAGGATCTGGCATGAAACTCCAGCATCCTGACAGGGAATCCACCCATGACCTCCTGCTTCATAGGTCGATGCTCAACCACTGAGCCACACCAGCCAGGCTCTACCTCCCTTTTAGGAGCAAGCTCAGGCAGTGAAACAGAAAGGGAGGAACTGAGGCAGAAGACCTAGAGTTTGACTGGGGATGGAGCTTGGAAACAGAGCTACAAGCCTGGGGTGGGCTGGGAGGCCAGAGACTCAGCAGAGAGAGAACTCAGTGGAGAGAGAACCAGGGCTGCCAGGAGCGCGGGGAAAGGCAGCCTGCATTCTGTAAGGGCCAAAGGCAGTGAAAGCTCTAAATTAATGTTTGATGGTCCCCTGCTAGCGAAGGCAGAGTTAACATGAAAACAAGTCGTCCCATCTCTTTGCAGGAGCTGGCACCAGGCTGGGTGGGAGCAACAGGAAGCTGGTATCCCCTGCTCCAGGCCCGCTGGCCACCTGGGGAAGGCCCTCGGGTTGGCCTGGACAGCCAGCAGCTCCTCTGGCCAGCCCCAGGAAGCAGGGCAAAGCCCTGATGCCAGCTCCCCCACACCTTCTCCGGGCAGCACAGGCTGCTACCATTCTGCAGAAATGAGATAACCTCCCAGCCAACGGGCCCAGCTGCCCAGGCTGCCACGGGGCCTGCCCACCGGAAAGCTGGGTCTAGGCCGAGCAGAGGAGGACAGCAGGGTGGGCAGATGTCTTGAGTGGGCGGTAATTAGGGGCTGCCAGCTCCACACTTGTCTAGGGGAGAGGAGGTGTCTGTTGGCTGTAATTAGAACCCGCGCAAGCCCGTGGGTCTTGGCCCATCTTTTGCTGCCAGCTATCCCCATGTCGAGGGGCGGTTCTGATGTGGCCACGCATCCTGGAGTCTGAGCTGGGAGCCTCCCAGGAAGGGGGTGGGGCTGCAGAGCCCTTTGCCCTGGGCCCACCCTCTGACCCTTAAGGCTAGCACAGTGCTCTCACGTACTCGCTCCTCACTTACTCACAGGCGCCCTCTCCTACCTCTGGCTGCCCGCCTGCCGCTGTGCAAGGCCTCCCTCCAGGAGACAGCACGCCTCCAACAGATATGAAGCCTGAAGCCGCTCAGAGGAAGGGAGTGGGGGGAGGATGAGCCCATTAGGCCACTGAGGCCACAAAAGCAGACTCCTGCCACACTCCCACCCCCACTGCCTCCCCCCCTTCTGCATGCCTCCCTGCATCCCATACATCTCTCCTGAAAACCCACCACCACCATCAGCAGAGTGTTCCTTTGGGTCAAGCAATGGCATCTTCCTCTCTGGGTCTCTCCTAAATGCCAAGGTCCGTGGCAGGGGTAGCCCTGAAGTGGCTAAGCTCTCAGGAGGGGTAACTGCTGCCTTCAGCTCTGAGGGGTGTGCAGGTGTTGACAGGTGGGGGGACGTTGATGGCTAAAAGGACAAAAGTTGGGGGGAGGTGAAGAGAGGAGTCACCTAATTCCCAAGTGGACAGGCGTGTTGTCCAGGGCGAAGCAGAGCCTCAGGGGAACCATCCTCAAAGGCCCCCAGCCCAGCCCAAGGGCAGGAGTCTGCCTATGGCCCTCTAGAAAGTGTGGGGTGGGGGGAGGGCTCTGACCCACTCTCCACAGCAGCCAGGCCCTCATCACTAGTCCCCAGGACCTGCCCAGTGGGTGACCACACCCAGGAGCCTGCCAAGCCCTCGGTGGGGACTGTCTCTGCCACCTCAAGGGAAGCACCTCTTCACGGAGTTCTCCCACCTCGGAGGCCTGAGGCCGCTAAGAGCTGAGACTGCGTGCATCGAGCCTGGGGCAGCCAGGGGGAGCCCAGGGGTGCATCCAGGGGGAGCGGGGCGGCCCGGGCACCGCATGGGGACGGGAAAACAGTCTTCACTTCCACGATGAGCGGCCTGGGGCTGCGAGGCTGCGGGAACCGGGTGCGCAGTGGGGAGACGGAGCGCCGGCGGGCTGCCTGCCTGAGCCCCACTCTCACCCTGGAAGGTGGCAGGCGGGACTGTGATGGCGCGCACACGCCTCCCCCCTCACAGAGGCCTTTCTGCCAGACTACGAGAGGGGAAGACGGACTAACCGCCCCATCAGACACGTGGCTTCGGGCACCCCACTCGACAAACCCAGCTCAATGCTGCAAAGCAGCTTCCTCCCGCACGAGGGGCGGGAGAGGGGCAGCGGCGAGAGCCGCCGCCGGGAAGGACCGAAAGGCTGCGGGCGGAGGTGTCGCTCGTGGCCCGGGAGCAGGGGGCGCTCGCACTTAGTGTTCGGGCCTCGGGACGGACTCCCCGCCGCCGCCACTGCCTCGGGTTTCAGCACAAACAGCCTCAGACCGCCCCGGTGCGGGGGCGCCGCGCAGGCGGGTCCACCACCTCCCGCTCCGCCCCAGCTTCCACGGAGGGGCGCTCCCCGCTCCCGAGCGCGGGGAAGCCCGACCCCAGAGGGGACCCCAGCAACACACGCGCACACACATACACACGCACACAACCGCGCAGCCTGGCTGCCACACAGGCGTGAGTGCATCTGGGTCCCGGGGAGGTCAGTCCAGATGGTCCGAGGAGCGCCTGACCCCGCAGCCCCGGGGTGGGGAGACCCCAGACCCTGAGCGCCATCCCAAACCGGCCCAAGCGAGCGGGCGCCGGGCTCTTGCCGGGGTGGAAGACGGTGCTGGCGGCCCCGGGAGCGGGACGCGGTGCGGGAGCAGCCGCCGACGCGCTCGAGGGTGGCGCTGCCCTCCCTCCGGCAGGCGGCGAGGAAGGGGTGCAGATAATGAATGCCCCGCTCCACCGGCCCTGCCTCCCCGCGAACGCGCGCGCTCATGCCGCCGCCCCCACCGGAGAGCTGGCACGACCCCCGCCCGGCAGAGCCTGACACAACCCCGGACGCAGGAACCTTTCCTCCCGGGCCCGCAGAGAAGCCGCTGCCCGACCCCCCCCCCGGGGGGGGCGTTCAGAAAGCCGGGCCAGCCCCGCGGGGAGACCCTCCCGCCCCGAAAACTCCCGGCGGCCGGCCTTCCTCCGGGAGCCCCGAGCGCGGGAGCTCGTCAGAGGCCGCCTCCCCTTGCCCGGGTCCCCGCCGCAGCCCGTGCCCGGAGGCCGGTGGGCACCGTCCCCTCTGCCGGGTCCCCGCGGGCCACAACTCACCGCGCGCCGGCGAGGTCTGCACCGCGCGGAGGGGTCGGGGGCGCGCCCGCCCGCCCCGGGGGCGCGGAGAGGCGGCAGCCAGAACCAGGGCCGCGGCGGGCGGCGCTGACGCTGCGGACCGAGCGGGGCGCGGAGCCGCCGGGAGTCCCGGACTCCACGGGGAGGAGCCGGCGGCCGGGCTGCAGCGGCTGCTCCAGCGAGAGCGAGCGGACGAGTTAGGGAGCGCCGGGCAGCCCTGCGCCGGCCGCCGCGGAGCGCGGGGTCCGAGCCGGAGGGCACGGGCGAGGCGGCTCCGGGAAGCGCGGTCCGACCGAGGGCTCCGGGCTGCGGAGCGAGTGGCGCGGGAGCCGAGCACTGGCGCAGCCGACCGAGGTGCGGGCGCCGCGGCAGCAGGAAAAAATGAGAACGAGCGAGAGAGCGCGCCGGAGAGAGAGCGAGAGCCAGGCAGGCGCGGAGGGGAGGCTGCGGGAGGGGCGGGCGCGCCCGGAGCACCAGGGGCGCGGGGCCCGCAGCCGCTCAGCCCGCAAGTTCGCGCTGCGAGTGCGGGCCGAGCGCGTGGCGCTTCCGCGCCCTTTAAAGGGGGAGCACCGGGGAGCCCACCCGCCCCGCACGCCGCCGCCGGAAGCGGGGCTCTGGGCGCCCGCCACCCTCCGCACCCGCCGGCTGCTGCCCCTCCCGCCGCGCCCCACCGGCGCCCTCTCCTGGAAACCCCTTTCTCCCCTCTTCCCGCCGTGCGGATGTCAGCTCATCGACTCCCCCACTCAGGAGTGGCGGGGACCCCTCCTGCCCCAAAGGTCAGGGTCATAGGCACAGAAGTACAGCAAAACACAGCGATGCAAAGGGCTTGCACTCCTCCCCACCCTCCCACCCCTCCCGCTGGGCTGCTTCTCACACCCGCTGAACTGTGGCGTGTGCCCCCCTGTGGCATGTTCATTTGCACACCCCACTACTCCCGGTTGGAGCAGATGACACGCAGGAAACTGAGGCCCAGTGATGCGATTCTATTTGTCCCTGGTCAGTCACACAGCCTGTGTGTCCCCTTTCCACTGAGACACCACCTGACCCCGAAGCCCCACCAGGTTAGGGAACCCCCACCCCAAGGCCCACAGCTCGCTGGTCTCCCTCTGGTTTGCAGAGTGTAACAGGTGGCCTGGCCCGAAGACTAGAGCAAATGTGGGAGAGAATCCCTCTGCAGGGAGAAGCTGGAGCCCTGGCTCCCTCCTTCCTAGAGGGCTGAGGAGAATCCCAGGAGGGGACTGCTCCTAGAGGCAAGTGGGGAGAAGGGAGAGGGCGCCCGTGGCAGCGCCTCCAGGCTGCAGGAGACTTCAGTTAGAGCTGTGATGTGTGACTGTCCTTGTGCTCAAACACAATGCCCGGGAGGGGGAGGGGTGTCCCGTGGCCTCCTCCCCATCAGCCCCCCCTGGCTGACTTGCGGAGTGCCACCCTGTGCGCAGCTGTGCCCGGGCCTGGGAGAGTCAGCATCTTCTCCCAACCCAGCCCCTGACCTCCATGTTAGTCAGGGGAATGTGTGGGGTGCCTGAGAATAGCAGGTGCTGACTACTGATCTGCCCTGTCTCCCCCCCATGCCCCTATCCAACAATCCTGCCTCCTCCCTAAGCCCCACTCCCATGCCCTCTCCTCCAGATTCCAGGCTGTGGCAGCCAGAGCCACCTCTTGTTCGCCATGGCCCATCTAGTGCCTGGCAGCCCGCCTGGCCCGTGGTGGGGCTCAGTGAATGCCCGTGAATGAAGAAAAGTTGGCAAAGCACAAGCTCTTTACCGTCCCATGTAATGGCCCCCAGTACATGTCTTATCTGCCCAGTCAGAGCGATGTCTCCGATGGCAGGGCCCAGTCATGCATCGCTCACGTCTCTTCCCATGCGACCAGCCCTGACAGAGACCCCGCTCCGTTCCCAGCCCTGGGAACACACAGGTACCTGAACGACACTGCGACCTTGAGAGAGGACCACGGCTTTAGAGAGACCTCAGCTGTGATCGCAGAAGTTCCTGCTGTCCATGGCCCTGCCCAGCCAAGTGTGCGCTGCTCTGGGCTTGCAGGGAACTCACGTCCCTCCTGGAGGGGCCGTGTCCTTGGGCACTGCCTGCCTGGGTTAAATCCAGTCCGAACCCCGCCTGAGCCTGAGTCCTGCCCAGGCTCCCAGGTTCCTTCCTGTAGATCGAGGACTATAAAGCCGGCCTCGGAGCAGGGCTACCAGGCTTGACAAGTGACATGGTCTGTCTCAAGGCTGTGCCTGCCCTAAAGATGGGGGCCTCTGTCCAATTCATGCAAAGTCACCGAAGGGCTAGGGGAAAGGGAGTGAGTACTGTGTGCAGGTGCCCAGTGCTGTGTTAGGTGCCCATCAGCGGGAGCCACTGCAATTTCTACACAGAATATAGTCCTCACTATCCTTTTGCTGGATGGATGAATGAAACTGAAAATAAGTGGGGCATTGTTTCTTGAGAGCCAAAGCTAACCCAGGCACTGCCCCGCCCCCTGCTGCCCCCGCCCCCCACCAGCTGTGTTGCAGGAGGCTGGGCAGGCTATATTTTTCAGGGGTTAAAAAAAGAAACACTGTCGGCTGGCAGATGGCTATTTGTGGACTCGTCCAGTTTGAAGGTTCCCAGCCTGAGGCCTAGCTCTGCTGGGCAGCCTCCTGGGCCGTCAGAGGCCTCCAGCCCCAGAGCGGTCAGCCACCCAGCTGGGTACCACTGAGACGCCCTCTTGCTGACTACGACTGACCCAACTTATCATGGAGACAAACACATAGAGGCACATACAAAGTCATACACACAAATACACCACATACTGGAGACACATTCAGATACACATGCAGACATACATTCACACACACAGACACAGACATGCATAGACACAGAGAGACCCTCCGACATACACACAGACACAGACGCATGTACCTCAAGGAATTTCGCCTGGTGGCCCTGGGGGTTTGGGGTCAGTGGGTGGACAAGGTTGGCTCCAGAGCCAGCTCTGTGGGAGGAGAGATCAGAGGTGACCTGCAGGAGGCGCATAGCCAAGTCTGGGGTGGGCCGGCTGGCACCAGGGCCTATACCCCAACCGCCCGCTTCAGCAAGCCGCCCCATTCAGAGCCCTGCTCGGACTGTAAGCAGGAGGGCAAGTCTCCACACTGAGGTGCTCAGCCGGGTGACCTGGGGGAGAACCTCAGCCTCTCTGAGCAGGGCTTTCCCCGGAAGAGAGATGGAGGCTAGGCCCAGGCCTCTCTAAGGACCCGGGGTTGGGGTTGGGGTTGGGGTTGGGTCTCATCCTGAAACCTGAAAGGAAGCTGGCCTGACGGACTCTGGTGGGGAAGCAGGAAACTCACTCTAACACACCAGTCCTGTGTGCAGACCCCCTTCCTCCCCCCCAGAGAACGGAGACCCAGCTCAGCACGGGGAGTAGGGGAGAGAAAGAGGCAGGCAGCCCTGGAGAAAATGGTAACACAGAGTCTTGCCCTTGTGCCTCATGCCTTCGTGCCCTGGAAGTTCCTCTTGAGTCTGCCCTCACTCCCTCCTGCTGCTGCAGTCTTCCTTCCCGTGCTTATGCTGCCTCCCCAGCAAGGGAAAATATCTTGTCTGCCCCTCCTCACCCACTGTCTTGGCAACTCAAACTCATCAAGCTGCTTCTGTGACTTCTCCATTTCAGAAGAATCCTAAGAGGAGAAGGCGATGGTCTTTGAACATCCCGAAGTTTAGAATTTGTTGAAATATATCAAGTGAGCTTGAAGGCGCAGGGCAGGAACACCTGATAAATGGTCCCCATGCTGAGCCGACCCGGCAGCACCTCAGCCCTGTGTCTGATGGGTTTGCATTCTGGCTTCCCCTAAACCAGGCCATTGGAGGGGAGTGTCCATGACAGGGAGTTTGTTTAAACAATAACTGTCCCCTGACCGGACATTTCCTGGATGAAGAGCCGGCGGGAGAGGACGGAATGGCCCAGGCTCTCCAGGGAGCCTTTATCTCTGTGGCGTGGAGAGCTGAGGGGGGCTGGGGTCAGAGCCCCCTCCATGAATCCTGGAGTCAGTCCTTCCGACTGGACTATCGAGGGAAGGACATCCAGCCTAAGAAGAGGTCTTGTAAGAGTTTATTTGAGCCAAACACATGACATTGCCAGGAGTGAAATCTCAGCGGACTGAGATGTGCGGAGAATGGAAGTTTGCAGCTTATGTTATCCGCAGCATCAAAGGAGGGCTGCATGCACTTCATTGGTGTAGACTAAGGGGGTGTGAGAAAGCAGAGGGGAAATCTCTGGAAGTGGATAAAAAGTAACCCTGAGAGACACTTGCTACTTTTACATCAGTGGGGGTGGTGTGGTTAGCACACAGAGATGGTGGGGGGACTAGGTCACAGAG
>PVJC01038250.1:0-16842 GCA_004026665.1 Murina feae | reverse complement strand
CTCTGTCCCCCAGGGGTGCGGGGGCTGGGGTAAGTTTTCCCTCTGTCCCCCCAGGGATGTGGGGGCTGAGGTAGGGTGTCCCTCTGTCCCCCAGGGGTGTGGGGGCTGGGGTAGGGTGTCCCTCTGTTCCCCCAGGGATGTGGGGGCTGGGGTAGGGTGTCCCTCTGTCCCCCCAGGGATGTGGGGGCTGGGGTAGAGTGTCCATCCGTCTCCCCCACCCATGCGGGGGATCCGTGCAGGGGGACTGGAAGAACTACCTGTGGCCGCTTCCTCTTCCTTCTTTGTAGTCCAGGCTCCTGTCAGGCGCCCTCCTCAGACCCCCAGGAACTTGGCTCCCTCAGGTCAGCCCACCTGTCGGAGCTGCCAGGACACCCTGCTGTGGGCAGCGCAGTCCTGGGGCAGAGGGTGGGGGTGTGGGGAGCAGCTCCAGTAAAATTTAGTAAATCCCAGGTCCAGGTGAGTCTGCCTGGGTGGGACGAAATCGTGCTAGACCCGGACTGTCGTGATGTGATGGTGTCCCGGATAATTTGCATATTCTTCTATTCTATATATTTACCCAAGGAAAATAAGATGAAATGTTTTGCTTGGCGTATCTGCAAAAATTTTGCTTCAAAATAAGTGGCAGGTAGATAATATCTATAAACTCAAAATAGTAAGTGATCTAATGAAATAGTTTCTAGTCTTGTCTGCACATTGGAATCACATCGAGGATTTTAAAAAATTAACTTACCCATTGATTTTTAGAAAGAGAAAAATCTATTTGTTGTTCCACTTTTACATGCATTCATTGGTTTCTTCTTTTTATTTAGAGAGAGAGAGGAAGGGAGAGGGGAAAAGATAGTAACTTCCACAGAGAAACATCATGATTGGCTGCTTCCTGTACGCCCCCTGCTGGGGATGGAGTCCGCAACTCAAGAATGTGCCCTGACCAGCGACCTCTTGGTGCATGGACTGATGCCCAACAAATGGGCCAGGGCATTAGTTGCTTTTTGTATGTGTCTTGACTGGAAATGGGACCCACAACCTTGGCATATCAGGACGATGTTCTAATCAACTGAACTAACCAGCCAGGGCTACTAGAGGGATTTAAAATACACTGACACCAGGGTCCGCCAGCAGGCCTTCTGACTCAACTGGTGTGGAGTGGGTTAAAGCATGAGTACTTAGCTAACATGGTAATCTGCAAAGCCATAGAATGTTTAAAAGCCAGATACTTAGAATTATAGTCATTATTAAGAGCACAGCTTTGGATCACATTGACCTGAATGAAATCCCATGTCTGCCGCAATGCAGGCCTCCCCTGAGTTTGTCAGGTTTAGTATGTGGCCCTTTTTTCAACCTCAGATGTCATGTTGGTAGCTTAAAGTCAGCCATAGTGGGAGTATTTATATCAAGAAACTGGCAAAACCTACAAGTTAGGGCATTCTGGCATACCCCCAGGAAGCTGTTAAACCTTCACCACACTCCATTGCTTCTAGGCCTCTGCATATGTGGTCCCCATTACACCCTCACTTGACTCAGCTTAAATGTCACTTTCTCCTGGAAGCTCCTCCTGACGCTTCACGATTGGGGCAGATCCCCTTCTGTGATTCTATGGTAATTTGGGCAGCCCCCATTGCTGTACTTATACTGATTTATTTTGTACCCTATGCTGGTCAAGTAAAGTCTTTGAGGTCGGGGATCTTGCCTTGCTCATTGCCGTTGCTCTCCACTTAGGATAGGGTATGGCACATAGCAAGGTGCTGAATCCCATTTTAAAATGAATCAATACATGCGTAATCGATATAATAAACCCTCCTATTAAATAATAAGCTTTTTAAGGTTAAAGAACAAAGCTTAACCTTTGTTTCCACTGAATTTCCTTACACAGTGAACATTCAGTAGAAATGTGAATAGGATGAATGAACTAGACTTCAGTATACTATATCCGAGCCTAAAACTAGGGGCCAGTTAAATATACTCATTCTAGAAGTGAGTCAATGACCTTTGATATTACGGTTCTATGGAATCCAACCTGGAGTTTTGAAATACGTCACTAGAAACTTAAGGTTTTCCCTAGTCATCAACTTGCCTCAGTTTACTACTCTTAGTTCCTCATTTCTCCTAGCAAAGTGGTCTCAAGCTTATCCCACTTCCTTCTTCACTCTTTGTCTACATGGCCGCACTCTTTGCTCACAGATTCATGTATCCAGTGAACCACAAGACAGTGTGGTGAGGTGAAGTGCTTGGGATTTAGAGTCAGGACACACTGGCTGTGTTCCGGTCTGTCACAGCCTTTCTGGAGTCGTCATCTCTTCATCTGCAATGCAGAAAATGATTATCTTCCATTTCTAATTTACTAAATTTTGCCCTGGCCAGATAGCTCAGTTGGTTAGAGTATTGTCCTGATACACCAAGGTTATGGGCTCAGTCCCTGGTCAGGGCACATACAAATATCAACCTATGACTCCATAAATAAGAGGGACAATAAAAACATTTCTCTCTCTCTCTCTCCCCCCTTTCTCTCTCTAACATCTATATATATGAACAGCTAAATGACTGTCCCTCTGTCCCTCTGTCCGACCAACTGGCTGGTACACATGATTCACACTGGCAATTTAAAAATAAACGTTGACTCCTGCATGCAGGGTACATATAAAGCTCTCATTAGTGCCAATTGCACGTGTGTTTTGTTCTGTCAATGTCAGTTGTGAATTTGGTTGTTTTCACTGACTTTCTGAATATACTTGATGGAGATTTTCACACCTATTTGAGTGATGATTCCATTGATTAACGGATGCCGAAAAGCAAAAATTTCTCATTGAATTTCTTAATAGTATTACTCCTTCGGGAATGCCGTGTCATAAATTAAAATTGAAAGTGGGTGCAATCAGCATGCTACTGAGAAATCTTAATAGTAAATGGGATCTTTGTAATGGTACTAGATTTATTACCAAAATATTGCGGCCTAACGTAATCGAAGCTGAAGGTTTAACAGGATCTGTGGAAGGAGAGGTTGTTCTGATTCCAAGAATTGATTTGTCATCGTCTGACACTGGCCTCCCATTTAAATTCAACAACATCCCTGACCGGTTTGGCTCAGTGGATAGAGCATCGGCCTGCAGACTCGAGAGTCCCGGGTTCGGTACCGGTCAAGGGCATGTACCTTGGTTAAGGTCACATGCCAGTGGGGAGTGTGCAGGAGGCACCTGATCGATGTTTCTAGCTCTCTATCCTTCTCCCTTCCTCTCTGTAAAAATCAATAAAATATATTAAAAAAAAATAAATTCAACAACAGTTTCCCGTGATGCCAGCATTTGCAATGATTATTAATAAAAGCAAGGACAAACTCTAGACAGATAAGGAAAATTTCTACCTGAACCTGTTTTCGGACATGTCAGTTATTATGTTGCTTTCTCTCGAGTTTGAAGAGCATGTGACGTTGCAGTTAAAATTGTAAATACTTTATCAAAAGGGAAATTAGTCAAGCACTCTGAAAGTGTTTTTTCTCTTAATGTTGTTTTTCTCTTAATACGGGGAGATAGTAGAATAAGTTTAATCAATTTATCAGTCATTGTTTTTATCAATGTTTTTATATCATGTTTTTGTTGTTTTTATATCATGACTTTGTTATTATATCATGTTGTTATTGTTTATTAACCAATTTATATATTATTTTTGTATACATTTTACTAATTTTCTTTTATTTTGACACTTATAGAGAAAGGGTAAATAGTGATATTAAAATATTTCTTCTACTTAATTTCCTTTCAATGTGCACAAATCTGTGCACCAGGCCATTAGTCAATAAATAAAAATGAAAAAAAAACTTTCAGAAAGATGATTTACTAAATTTTTATAGGATCAAATGAATTAACATAGTTAAAAATGGTTTTGTAAGCTGTAAAACACTACACAGAGTAAATGTAAAATCTCTCAGACAAATTGGTCCTAAGCACATGGTATAGTTTAATAGTTCCCTAGCAAACAAGTGGAATCTGTAAGGGGATAAAAAGAATATTCCAGTATGAAGAGGGTATAGAAATATAGGGGTTATTTACTTGGGAAAGAGAGAGATGCCTTACTTGTTTTGCAGCATGTAATCAGGTAAATATTATGATTTTGCATAGCAAAGATATAAAACATTAGTTTCCTATCAGATGTTACATAGGAAACAGGTTCCATCTGAAATAGCAGGGGTGCTATCAGTCAGGAGTTAAAAACACACAACTGATCTTGTCAATTGAAACAAACGGTAAGGATATATTGATGGCTGATAACTAGAATAGCAAAATTTCATTTCCCAATAGATCTAATAGGCTCTAATTAACCTAAAAGCATAAAATAATGTCAGAATTAGATCAATACCTGGTAACAGTTCCTTTCAAATAGAGAGCAACTAGTGAGGATCTCAAAATTCAAGCACTTTTGCAGATATATGGTTTGCCCATTTCTTAGTTTTGGGACAGGTTTTCTCTTGCATATGTTACAGATTAGCTTTCCACAACAGGAAGACTAGGTGTTGTTTTCCAATCAGCAGCTGGGACATCACTCCAGAGCTTGTTAGAAATGCAGAATCTCAGGCCCACCCCAGACCTATTAAGTCAGAATCTGCATTTTAATAAGTACCCAGGGATTGAGTTTAAGGTGCATGGTTTTAGGGATCATTTAGTTATTTGTCAAATGGTAAAAAAAATCAGGCCCTGTAGGGTGATTTTTGTCCCATCAAGGTTTAATACACCTGAGTGGCGGAGCTCGGATTGGAATAAAGGTTTCCTGCCTCTGCTGGCAGGTTCCAGCATCACATACAAAAAGGCAGACAATGCTCCTCATAACTTAAACAGAAAAAGTAATCTTTTGCCCTAGCAGGTTTGGCTCAGTGGATAGAGCGTTGATCTGTAGACCAAAGGGTCCTGGGTTCGATTCCAGTGAAGGGCACGTGCCTTGGTTGCAGGCTCCTCCCTGGCCTGGTCCCTGCTCGGGGCCATGCAGCAGGCAACCAATCCATGTTTCTCTCTCTTTCCCTCTCTCTTCCACTGTTTCTAAAAGATCAATGAAAAATATCCTTTGGTGTGGATTAACAAAGACAAAAAAGGAACAAGTAATTTTTAAAAAAATAAATGTTTTGATTTTTTACAGAGAGGAAAGGAGAGGTATAGAGAGTTAGAAACATCAATGAGGGAGAAACATCGATCAGCTGCCTCCTGTACCCCTCCTACTGGGGATATGCCCGCAACAAAGGTAAATGCCCTTGACCGGAATCGAACTCAGGACCTTTCAGTCTGCAGGCTGATGCTCTATCCGCCAAGCCAAACCGGTCAGGGCGGAACAAGTAATTTTTTATGGCATACAGAAGTAGATAGTTATTTACCAGGTATATCTCTGAAAACCTCCATGCCTTGACAGTAATGTTTGAAAGCAAATATTTGTTTTTCCTTTTAATCGTTCATATTTTCTAATGAATAAACTTATATAAATTGCACAGCAGAGGCACTTTGCTAGTAACTGTTATTTAATAATGCGTAGGTTAGGCTGATGTCTGTTATTATGAATGTGATGAACCGGGGCCAAATTGAACCTTTGGAATGGGTATACACGTGTGTAATTGAAGAACCTGACTCACTGACCTACTTTCTTGGTTACCAAAGCAGACGGAGATTGGATTACTGTACCTGGGTTCTATCGCCATCTATTGGTCACACATGGTTCAGTTTTTGGTTGCAGAAATAATATGCGGAATTCTAGTTTTATCTTTTAACCAAAATGCATCCAACTTCTCACTTTCCAGGAGCAATCAAACATATACACTTTTTATGCTGTTTTATACTTAAAATTATAGGCTGAGGGTTCTTGGAGATTATCAAAAAGTTGGAGATGTTCTTATTTTGAAAAGAAAGACTGAAGTCATCTTTGATGCTTCCGTCATTTGATATATTCATTATGTAATCCCTCCAATCTCCAGTAATTTCTCAAAACATTAAGCCTGAGCAGTAGGGTTTCCAGACTCACAAAAGATCCCTTTTTCCTCACAATGTGGCTGGGGAGCAGTAGAAGGCTGCTGGACCAGAGGGAGCCTTGCCAAAGATCAGTCCAAGCTATGTAAACAGGTGGCCAGCCTTTCTCTTCACCCCTTTCTAGGGATGTGTTGTCTGAGCACCTGGAACCAAGATTTAATTCTAGGCATAGAAATGGTGGCAGGGAGTCCCAAGAATGCCAGAGCTGGAATCTCCTACTGAAGGGTAGCGGGATATTCTTTCTACCTAATATGCTTCTTTGGCATAAGAATTATTTGGATGATTATTTTTGAGAAATAGCAGACAAAAGTTGCTCTGAAAGCACAGTATAAGTTACTATTCTTTAAGGGAAATTTTCATATATAAAGGAAATCTCTGTTTGTGAGGGTATTCCCTCTCTGTACCATAAAGAAAAGGATAACTCCAAATTACAGGGACCTTTATCAACAGATAAGGTCCTGACTGGTTTGGTTCAGTGGGTAGAGCGTCGACCTGAGGACTGAAAGATCCCAGGTTCGATTCCGGTCAAGGGCATGTACCTTGGTTGTGGGCACATCCCCAGTAGGAGGTGTGCAAGAGGCAGCTGATTGATGTTTCTCTCTCATAGATGTTTCTAACTCTCTATCCCTCTCCCGTCCGCTCTGTAAAAAATCAATAAAATATAAAAAAAGAGATAATATTACTAAATGATTTGGAACACGGTGAGTTCCATAATCTTTAACAACAATAACAACAAAACAACAGATAAGGCAGTGACTTAAATCTTCCTAACTGATCTCCCCTCAACACATTTCTTTTGTTTTTAGCTGAAGATGGTATTTAAGATGGTGAATTAGGCCATCTGGGGGATTTACTCAGTTTCCCTGGGTATCTCCCATCTGTATATGATATAGATATACATGCTAATAAACTTCCATTTGTTTTTCTCATGTTAATCTGTCTTATTACAGGGGTTCTCAGCTAAGAACTCAGAAGGGTAGAAAGAAAATTGTTTTTCTTCCCCTATACTTTCTATTTAGCAGAAATGGAATTCAGAATCAAGATTGATTTACAGAATATAGAGATAAAGTATGCTTCCTTGCACAGTTTTGTGTCCAGTGGGAGGGACCAGAGTTGCTACCTTTAATATGCTTTTTGGGAAATTGATTATTTTTGAGAAACAAAAGACTCACTGAGGGAATATCTGGAGACTCTGAGATTAGGTTTGAAAGAATGCCACTGAAGAATTAAACTCTTTAAGCAGGTTCAGCATTGTTGATAAAAATAAGGAAGAGAAGGTGAATTTAAGTTTGCTCATATACAAAGGATGGTCTTAGGCGACCCCTGTGAAAGAGTCATTCGATTGCCAAAGGGGTTGTGACCCACAGGTTGAGAACCGCTGCAAATTGTAAAGGTGAGGGATTGGAGTACCAGACATGAGGAGTTCCTCTGCCGGGTCCATGTCATATCTGAAATTGATCCCAGCAGTATACAAAGAAAGGGAAGGACATGGAAGGTGATTTTTAAGGCCTCTGTCTCAGTCTTTGACTTTCTGAATTACATAATGACTTTCTGAAAAAGGGAGAAAAACAGCAGCCAAATTCCTGGGGTTCAGAAAAGCTTGTGTTTCTGCAAGCCTAGGTATGCCTCCAGAGGTAATGGTGGATGTTGTGGGTTGAGTTGTCCAAACAGATATGTTGAACTTCTAACCTCTGGTACCTGTGAATGCAACCTTGCTTAAAAACTAGTGGCCCAGTGAATGAAATTCATGCACATTAAAAGGGAATTGATTAGAGGAAATATTTTAATATTGCTATTTGCCCTTTCTCTATAATAGAAGTGTCAGAGATGAAAGAAAATTAGTAAAATGTATATGAAAATAATATGTGAATTAATTAATAAATAAACAATAACAACATGATATAACAACAACAAAGATATGATATAAAAACAACAAAAACATGATATAAAACACTGGTACAAACAGTGACTGGGTGTGGGTATCTGGCTCCCTCCTCCCTCCTGTCAGAGTTTGGGGTGTGACATGGGACTCAGAGTCAAGTTCCCTGCCCACCCACGTGCACCTTGAAATTGTGCGAAATCCAGACATGGCCGGTCCCACCCCCATTGGGCAAGATCCAGACCGAGCCAGCACCACCCCCATCAAGCCCCACTGGTGGTGAATGCAGTGTCAAGTCCCCGCCCACCTGCACACCCCTACAGCGTGAGGGAGTCATGACCATTAGCATATTAGCTCTTTATTATATAGGATAGGGGCTTTGCAGATGGAATAAAGTTACAATAAGTTATACCAAATTAGGGTGGCCCTAATCCGATATGACTAATGTCATATGAAGATGGAAACTTGCACACAGCCATAGATAGAGAGGAGAATGCCATGTGAAGACAGATACAACATGTGAAGATGGAGGCAAAGGTTGGAACCAAGGAATGACTGGAACCACCAGAGGCTGGCAGAGGCAAAGAAGCATCCTTCGTTAGGGTCTTTGGAAAGAGCATGACTCTGCCAACACTTTGATTTCAAACTTTTAGTCTCCAGAACTGAGAGAATACATTTCTGTTGTTTTAAGTCATCTGACTTGAGGCCCTTTGTTACAGCAGCTCTAGGAAACTAATACCATGAGGGAGACCTCTAATGGAAGATGAACCTCTGGGTTCGGAGGGCATTTTCTGGGGTGGGCTCCCATCTCAGGAGCAGGGACCGTAGACTCCTGGCCACTGAGGACTATGGAGGTGCTGGCAGATACTTGAATCAGTGCTTGCCATCCGAAGTGATACCTAAAGGTTTCTGCCCTTGAAGACTTCAGAGCTCTTACAGTAAACAGTGACTTAGTGTTTGTGGCTGAACATCTGAGTTCTCTAGAACAGACATTTGGGCACTAAAACCTTGTGTGTACCACATAAATTCAAAAGAGCTTGGGGAAAGTTGTCTGATTTTTACAAGGGCTAGGGACTTAGGTACAGAGGACTCCGGCTCCAAGAGCCTTAGAACCAGAGCGCATGGGTTAGAACAGGGCAGATTCAGGTTTTGTGGGGCCTTGTATCTATTTTCTAGAGCTGTTGTAATAATATACCCAAATTGGAGTGGCTCAAAATGTTTTACATCTTTGGAGTCTAAATGTCTGAAATCTAGGTGCAGGCAGGGCCATGCTCTCTCTGCCAGCGGAGAATTGGGTATGGTTTAGGCAGACTGCTGCCCGGTAATGAAATGGTCTTATTTTGTCCTGTTAAGGGAGGAGTGGCTTTCCACTAAAAGGTCTCAGTAGACAGGAGTGGGACCCGACTTAGGCTCTTTCAGGAAGGTAGCCTTTGGGTCCTCTCAATGCAGAAAATATTGTGAGGGTCCAGGCATACAGGATGCTGAATGCAAGTTTCCCATTGGCTCTTTACAATACATTCTCCCAGGCCCTGCCCGTGTGGCTCAGTTGGTTGTAGCATCATCCAGTGTTGCGAGTAAGTCACCTAGGTTTTGGGTTTGATCAGGTCCGGGTGCATACAGGAGACAACCAGTGTCTCTCTCTCTCTCTCCCTCTTCCTCTCTGTAAAATCAAGACACGTCCTTGGGTGAAGATAGAAAAACAAACCACCATGTATATATTCCTTCAAACTCACATTCTTGCAGTTCCAATTGAGCATTTGTGCTTAAAGCCAAGCTGCTACATTATAGGTAATTTGCCATCATCCAGCTTTATATTTAACTAGAGGCCCGGTGCATGAGATCTGTGCACTGTAGAAGGGGTTCCCCTCAGCCGGGCCTTACCCCCTCACAGTCCGGGACCCCTTGGGGGATGTTCCTGTTGGCTTAGACCCGATCCCTGGGCCTAAGCCAGCAGTCAGTCAGACATCCCTTTCATATTTCTGGGCTCTTTCAGCCTGGGACCCCTCGCTCCTAACTGCTCACCACCGCTGGCTGAGCTTGCCAGCAGTGAGTATGGCTTCTGGCTGAGCGGTGGTGGGAGCACACTGACCGTCTGCCCCCTGGTGGTCAGTGTGTGTCACAGCGACCAGTCCTGCTGTTTGGTCGATTTGCATATTAGTCTTTTATTAGATCGGATACTTTAACGTAGCCTGTTACCTAAAGAAAGTCTTATTACCAGGTAGGTGGCTGTTACAAAATGCTTCCAATCACCTCTGCTGAACTGAAAGGGAAAGACCTTCTGTTTGGCAAGGCGAAGGAGAACACCACCACATGGTGGTGCTCCACTGGGCGGCTCCTGCCTCAGCCAAAGGTACACACGCGTTAGACAAGGACCCTCTGAGGTTCCAATTGTGCTTTCACAGTCTGCTCCTGAAATGTACAAATACGTCTTAAAGAACGTTTTTGGATCAATTTCAGACAGGACGTGGACCCGGCAGAGAAACCCCTCATGTCTGGTCCTCCAATCCCTCACCTTTACAATTTGCAGCGGTTCTCAACCTGTGGGTCGCAATCCCTTTGGCAATTGAACGACCCTTTCACGGGGGTCGCCTAAGACCATCCTGCATATCAGATATTTACATTACGATTCATAACAGCAACATTACAGTTATGAAGCAGGAACGAAAATAATTTTATGGTTGGGTCACAACATGAGGAACTGTGTTTAAAGGGCCAGAAGGTTGAGAACCCCTGCCGGAAGGTCTCCTCCTCTTGACCCACGGCAGCTTTCCAAGTCCCACGTCAAAGCCAGCTCCCCCCCTTCCCCCAAACAAGCTTGGCGGGAAAAGGGTGATGGGGCCCTAGAGCTGCGATAGCGGTGGGATGCCCTTTGGGTAGTAGAAGAGATGCTCTTAGGAAAGCTGCGGACCAGTCTACGCATGGAAACCGGCTTGCCGTCTTTTCCTTTCTCTTGGTTTCTATCTGCTCCCTGGATGGGAAACAAAACCGGGGCTACTCGGCCAGCCCCAACTAGAGCAACTGCGCCTGCGCAAAGCTGTTTACACGCGCGCCGAGCTCGGGGCGGGGCGAGGGAAAACCTGCCGAGCTTCTTCCCCTCTGACCTCGGAAAGGCGGGGCGGGGCTTGGGGGCGGAAGGAGCAGTGCATTGTGGGCTCGCCTGGAGCCGTGGAGTCGCTGTATAATGAAAGTGGTGCGCAGCCCCTAACGTTATCCGGCTGGGAGCGGCTGGAACCCGCACCTCGGCTGGGGTTCGGCGGCCGCGCACCTCCGTGCGGAGCGGCCCGCGAGGCGGCGGCGGAGGCGCGGCGAGCGTTGGCGGAGCGGGGCGGCTCTGCGCGGCTCCGAGACATGGCTCACAACAAGATCCCGCCGCGGTGGCTCCACTGTCCCCGGCGCGGCCAGCCGGTGGCAGGTAACCCGCCCGGGGTGTTCGAGTCCCCGCACGCACCGGCGGCTGCTGGGTGGGCCGTCCGAGGGGCGCAGCTTTCGGTGTTGGCGCGCCTGTTGGCGGCATTTCGGGATCGGGATGTGCCGGGTGGGATGGAGCTCCGCGGGGGAGTGTTGGGGAACTTGGACCCGAGGGGTGGGTCGGTGGGTGGGGCCCTGGTCACTCTCCAGTTAGGCTGAGGGTCGCGGACGGGAAGGCGGACAGGAGGTGTGTGTGGCAGGTACCGAGGGCCCAGGAGTGCAGTGCACGGTGCTGGGAACTTGGCGAGCAGTTGGTGCACCTTTCCGGGTCCTCAGAGGGGAGGGGGCAGTCTCGGTCTGGAGATGGAGGGCGGGCTGGAGAAGAGGGGCGGTTTCCTGCGGGGCAGTGGATCGACGGGAGACTGGCGCTGAAGACACGTTCCAAGTCACTTAGTTGTGTTTTTATTGAGTGGGACGCACACCAAACTTTAAAGTGTACAGTTTGATACGTTTTTATTATACGCATACACACACACCTAGGAAGCAACACAAGAAAAGATACCAGTCAAGATAGGCAACCTTGGAGCGTGGGCTTGCGGACTGAAAGGGCACATGCCCGGGTGCGGGCTGGATCCCCAAAAGGAGGTGTGCAAGGGGCTGCCTGTCAGTGATTCTCATCATTGATGTTTCTCTCTCTCTCCCCCCCTTCCTCTCTGAAGTCAATGCAAAATACGTTAAGAATTGCCCTGACCAGTTTGGCTCAGTGGATAGCGCGTTGGCCTGCGGACTGAAAGGTCCCAGGTTCGATTCCGGCCACGGCCATGTACCTGGGTTGTGGGCCCATCCCCAGTAGGAGGTGTGCAGGAGACAGCTGATCGATGTTTCTAATTCTCTGTCCCTTTCCCTTCCTCTCTGTAAAAAAATCAATAAAATATACTAAAAAATATGTTAAGGATAAAAGATAGTCAACATAACTCATCACCTCTCCAAGTCTTTTCCTGCCCTTTGTTGTTGTTGTTGTTAATCCTCACCCGAGGATATTTTTCCCATTGATTTTTAGAGAGAGTGGAAGGGAGTGGGAGAGACACAGAGAGAAACATTGATGACCAGAATCGAACCCAGACCCTTCAGTCCCACACTATCCACTGAGGGAAGCTGGCTAGGGTTCCTCCTGCCCTTTTTTGATGTCTCCCTCTTCAAGCAACACTGATGTGCTTTCTGTTATTAGAGAGTAATTTGCATTTTCTATATATTTTTAAATAAGGAATAATTTGGTATGTACTTTAAAAAATATTTTATTGATTTTTTACAGAGAGGAAGGGAGAGGGATAGAGAGCTAGAAACATCGATGAGAGAGAAACATTGACCAGCTGCCTCCTGCACACCCCTCACTGGGGATGTGCCCGCAACCAAGGTACATGCCCTTGACCGGAATCTAACCTGGGACCTTTCTGTCCGCAGGCCGACGCTCTATCCACTGAGCCAAACCAGTTAGGGCTGGTATGTACTTTTTATTGGGGCGAGTATCCGGTTATTTTACTCAGAATTATTATTTTGATATTTTCCCATGTACTTGTATATAGCAAAAGTTTATCCCCTTTCATTGCTGAGTAGTATTCCATTGTTATGGATACACCACCATTTATTTCATTCAGTTGTTTCTGGGCATTTGGGTTGTTTCCAGTTTTTGGCTATTACAGATTTGCTTGATAGGAACATTCATTTACAATTCTTTGTGTGAACACATTCTTTCATTTTGTTTGTATAAACCTCTAGAATAGAAATGGATCATATGGTGGGCGTATAGTTAGCCTTTTAAAAAACTGCCAAACTCTTCCCCCAAATCTGAATGTTTTACATTTCCACCATCAATATATGATTGTTCTATTTGCTCCACATCCTCTCCAACACCTGGGGTAATCAGGCTTTTAAATTTTACCCACTGTATTATCTTATTGTGGTTTGATGTTGAGCATCTTTTCATGTGCTGTTTGGCAGTTCATGTATCTTTTGTGAAGTGTCCAAATCTTTTGCTGATTTTAAAATTGCGTTAAAATTATTAGAGTTCTTTGTATATTGTAAATACAAGTCTTTCATTGGATGTGTGTTTTTTCTAGAAGGGTGTTTTGAAACATAATATAAAGGCTTATGAGTACATATTCATACTATGTTTAGTTATATAAAATTATTGGAAGAGGAGATTCTGTAAGTTTTTTTTTAATTTAGATTTTCTTTTTAAATATATTTTTATTGGCTTCAGAGAAGAAGGGAGAGGGAGAGAGAGATAGAAACATCAATGATGAGAGAGAATCATTGATCGGCTGCCTCCTGCATTCTCCGCACGCACTGGGGTTTGAGCCCAAAACGTGGGCATGTGCCCTGCTGGGGAACTGAACTGTGACCTCCTGGTTAGTAGATCGTTGCTCAACCACTGAGCCATGCTGGCTGGGCTAATTTAATTTTCTGATTCTTCTAGTTTGTCAGCTTTTTTCACATTCCATATAAAATCTTTGGTCAATAAAGCCATATAAACTATGGATAAAAGTGTTACTGAAAGATACTTTAACCCAGTCTTAGGGTAAGGAAATGTTTTTCTTCAATAAAAATGAAATAACTTTATGTTTTAATCACTTTTATATTCATTTTCGGTTGTAATGAAAACAGTTGTACATGATAATCATTGTACTTTCTTCAAATGAATTGATCACAACTCTACATTTTCTTTTCTTTTTTAAAAAAAAATATATTTTATTGATTTTTTACAGAGAGGAAGGGAGAGGGATAGAGAGTTAGAAACATCGATGAGAGAGAAACATTGATCAGCTGCCTCCTGCACACTGCCTACTGGGGATGTGCCTGCAACCAAGGTACATGCCCTTGACTGGAATCGAACCTGGGACCCTTGAGTCCGCAAGCCGACGCTCTATCCACTGAGCCAAACTGGTCAGGGCTCTTTACATTTTCTTTATAGGTCTTACTCTCTAGCCATTGTGACTTTTTCCTTTACCATTTCTAACAATATTGAATCCTTTTTTAGAGAGAAGAAGGGAGTGGGAGAGAGAAATAGAAACATCGATGAGAAACATCAATATCTATTGGGGTGTATCTTACATGACCTCTATTCCAGGCATGTGGCCTGACCTGGAATCAAACAGGTGACCTCTTGATGCATGGGTCGATGCTCAACCACTGAGCAACACTGGCCTGATGAATCTTTTCTTTTTACATTGGTTTTCTCTTTAAAGTTATGGAGAAACTTCTCAACTTGGATGTTTGGCATCTTTTCCTGGAGATTATTTCCTGGCTCCTTTCAATTAGATTATCTGCTACACTTCGAGAAAAGCAAAATCATAAAGGCGTTCTTGTCAAAGTGAATGTTTTGAATTAAAAAAAATGCTTAAAATCAGAATTTTAAATAGTCTGCAGGATGGCAATGACAAATATCAGAACACTGACTTACTGTTAGATTGAAAATGGGACAAATGTAGCAGTGACTGGGGGTTGATAGCAGCAGGTGAGTGCTGAGCTCCAGGCAGCTTTATACCTCTGAGAAACAATTGTGTGCTTTTTAAAAAATCCATCTGCTGGAAATGAAGGGTCAAGAATAAAGTTTTTCCTTTACAGCACTGGAATATTTTGGCTAGATTCTTAATTATTGTGATTTAGCGAATCTCTAAACTCACCTATCTGGTTGATTGTAGTCTCTGGATGGAACCCCAGGCCTCCTGACAACCAAACTAGATCTTTACTTACTAATAAATGGTACTTCAGCTTGTAATGCTTATTATTAGAAAGTAAAGCGAATGCAGTGCAGAATTCCTAATGTTTCTCTGAAGTTCCCTTAAAGTTTTGATCTGTGTTCTTGAAGTGTTCATGTTGCATGGTGTATTTTGGAAATGAAGGGTTAGCAGTGTTTTATTGTAGCAGAGCAAAAAATACTAGCTTTATTCTTGCAAGATTTAGTGAAAAAGAAGGAATCATTCCCATTTCTACTTCCTTTTTTCTTCTTAAGTTTTCTAGCTATAAAAGTAATCTAAGCTTACTGTATAATTTCTTTGGCATTTTACATATGTAGGAAAATGTGTTGTGCCTGCTTAAATTTTCTCATTGTAAACATTAGGATGCATTTTATTAGTACCAGAATTCCTAACTTTCCTGGATCAGAGAGGAGATGGTGCTAATTATATGTAATCTGTTCCACTATGAAATCTCCTTCTCTAATTAAATCAGACTCCAGTGAGAGCTCCTGTAGATAGGGCCAGGCTTTATTTCTGAAGAATTCTCTTTTCTCCTTCTGAATGACAGATTTGATTTGAACACTTTAAAGAGAACAAGCTTCTTATTTCTTGAAGGTCATTGAACGTAAAATTATCTTGTTAAGAACTTATTAGGAACTAACTGGGAATACAAGTGTGAGACAGTCTTGTGATAGTTATGGTAACTTTGAAGTTATTTTACATAGCAAATATTTGAGTGCCTACTTTGTGCTACTCCTTGGGGTTAGGGAGATGATTACGATATAGTCCTTCACCTTAAGGAGCTCATAGTCTCATTTTAAAATAAAACCATTACTTTAAAATATCTTTCTGTTGCAATAAATGCAGTATTGACTATTATAGAATACTAGTGGCCCGTTGCAGGAAGATTCCTGCAAGAATAGGGCTTCCTGAGCCAGAGCGAAGCAGAAAAGGGAGCCGTCTCTGCCGCCTCAGCTCCCTCCCTTCTCTGTCACCTCGGCTCCCTTTCTCCCTTCTCCCTCCCTTATTCACCATCTCTGCTGCCTCAGCTCCATTCCCTTCTCCACCACTTAGCTCCCTTCTGCAGCACTTGGCCTCCTTCTACACTGTCTTTAGTCTTTGCTCGCCTGTGTATGCAAATTAACCACCATCTTTGATGGGTCAGTTTGCATATAGCTGCTCTGATTGGCTGGTGGGTGTGGCTTGGCTGATGGGCATGACTTAGGTGTAATGGAGTGAGGCTTAATTTGCATATTATTCTTTTATTAGATTAGATTATGGAATACCAGAGGTAATGAACCTATTTCTTTGTTTGAGGTTGGATAAGAGGAGATGGGGCAAAAAAAAGGGATCATGGAAGGCTTCCCAGAGGAGCTGATAAATGAATTACGTTGAATAAATAGAAGTTTGCTAGACAGATAGTTGGAGGAGAGGGTCTAATGGCATGAATCTTTTAACATACCATATTAACTTACTTATTATGTTTATACTAGAGGCCCGGTGCACGAAATTCGTGCATGGAGTGGGGGTGGTGGGTGGTGGTGGTGTCCCATAGACCAACCTGCACCCTTTCCAATCAGGGACCCTTTGAGGGATGTCCGACTGCCCGTTTCATAATCCAGGACTGCTGGCTCCTGACCTCTCAAATGCCGATTGCCCCTAACCACTCCCCTGGCAGCCTGATAAACGCCAAACAGGTCCTGTGCTGGCCTGATTGACCCTAACTGCCTTTCCCATACCAGGATGGCACCCACAACTGCCCTCCCCAGCAGGCCTGGGTCCATCCCAACTGCCCTCACCTACAGGCCTGGGTACTCCCCAACTG